>CM068954.1:3518853-3543194 GCA_035128595.1 Eptatretus atami
AGGCCATGACCAAGACGCATGAAAGCTGTGATGAAAATCAGGGTTATTCCACAAAATATTGATTTTCTGAACTCTTCCTAAGTTAAAACATTGTATTGTGTGTTTAAAATGAATATGAACTTTTTTTGTTTGTATATTGAGGTCTGAGAACACGAATCTTTTGTTATTTGGACCAGTTGTTATTTCTGCAAATAAATGCTCTAAATGACAATATTTTTATTCGGAATTTGGAAAAATGTTGTCAGTAGTTTATAGAATAAAACAAAAATGTTAATTTTACTCAAACACATGACCTATAAATAGTAAAAACCAGAAAAACTGAATAATTTGTGCAGTGGTCTCTTAATTTTTCCAGAGAGATAATATAATATATATATATATAATATATATATTATATATATAATAAATATATATTATAATATAATATATATATATATGAATTAGCTCTTGTCACCACCCAACATGTCACGCAGTTTCATCTGAATCCGTCCACAACTTTTTGAGATATGCAATATCGTTTTTGGCCCCATCTCTCTAATGGTGAAGAATCCTTTTAAAAATCAAATATTCCTGCATGTGATCCGGATTCGGTTCTTCAGCAAAATCAAATCGATTCGTTTTATTCACACACTCAACCTGACACCAAGTTTCGTTCGAATCCATCCATAACCTTTTGAGATATTGTGCTACAATATAGCTTTTGGTCCGATCTCTCAATATGAAGAATCACTTTAAAAATTCTCAATCGGATCCGGATTCGGATCTTCACCCAAGATTTAGTGTTGCCCTCCTTGGGCCGGTCGCCTACACACAAAATAAAATTTCAGAACGATCCTTGAAAACTGTGGCCAAAAATTGTGTGTCAAACAGACAACACAAACAGACCAACATACTTGGCGAAAAAAATTTTTGCAAGTAACAAACAGACAAAGAGGGTGAAAACATAACCTCCTTCACCATTCGGTGGCGAGGTATAATAAAACCAGTCATCATAACAAAACGCACACCACAAACAACCTATCCAGCCACAACAACTAAACCACGAACATAACCACACAAACCAGCACAAGCAAACCACCCAACTAACCAAACCAGTCATCGTAACAAAACCTCCCACATAATCAAACCAGCGAGCACAAAACCAAAGCAGCCAGCACAACCAGACAACTCAGAATAACCAAACCAAACACAACAACCAAACATTTCAGCAAAACAACTAAACCACCCAGCAAAACAACAAAACCACCCAGCACAACCAAATTAGCCAGCACAATCTAACCAACCAGCATACTCAAACCACCCAAAATAAATCCAACCCAAACACAACAAAAACAGCCAGCAAAACAACCAACCTAGCAAGTACAACCAAACCACCCAGCACAACCAAATCAGCCAGCAAAACCAAACCATGCACCACCACCAACCACCAGCATACCCTAACCATCCAGCAAACAACCTAAACACCCAGCAAAACACCACACCACCTGGCACAACCAATCCACTCAGCACAACCAAACTAGTCAGTACACCCGAACCAACACCAAAACCAAACCACCCAATACAACCAACCAAACCCAGCACAACACCAAGCCACCCAGAACAACCAAATCGCCCAGAAACAACCAAATCGCCCAACATAACCAACCACCCAACATAACCAACCAGTCCATCATAACAAAACGTAGGTAGGTATGGAGCATGCGCTGGAGCGCCCACGCTGCATCCACTTTCCCCGGTACCCCAGAGCCTCTGTCTGCCATGCCCCAGGCAGATGCCTGCCATCCCCATCTCCTGAGATGCCGACCAACCTGCTCTGCAGCCACTAGCACATGGTCGGCCCATTGCCTCCTCCACTGAGATAATCTGTGAGCAGAATAAGCATCAGGAAACTAGCCACATGTCCATACAGCCGCAGCTGACGCTCACAGACTCTGCCGCGTAACAAACTCATTTGAGTCTCCTCAGCAACTGCTCGTTGGACAGAAAGTCTGCCAGCGCAGCCAATGATTCTCCAAGAGACCTGGTAAAAAAGGAATTAAATCGCCGTCTCGGATCCCTGGTCAGAGTCCAAGTCTCACATCCATAGAGCAAGATTGGAAGCACCAAGACCTGAAGACTCAGGACTTCGTCCCACACAGGTACCGGCAGCACCACACCCCATGATCCAGTGAATCCCATCACTCCCCAGGCCTGACCCAGACATCTATTGACCTCTGTCTCACAGACAGCAGGACACTGAATCGGTAAGTGAATCTCTCCGGGACCTCAACATCCTCTCACAAACAAGATAGCAGCACCAGAGTGTGATTGAAAGACTGGATCTTAGTTTTACCAAGGAAACCCGTAATCCCAAGCAGCTCCGGACTCCTCATTCAGCACCCGAGGTCCCAAAAAGGATATCGAGAGTCTCCCACCAAAATGACTGCATCATCTGCAAAATCAAGATCAGAGATTTGGCATTCCCAAACGATGCACTGCAGCTGTATCTCTCTACACTTCCCCAGAATCCAGTCCATATAAGCGCTGAAAAGTGGGGGGGGGGGCAGTACACACCCCTGACGAACTCTAGTAAACAACTGTAAATAATCAGAGATGTTGTCACCATATCTCATACACTCTCAGTACCAGAGTATAGTCAGACATCAGATCGATCATTTGGTGGACCTCACAAAGCAAGAATCCTCCAGAGGGCACCCCGATTCACTGAATTGAACGCTTTCAAGAGTAACATAGGCTGCAAGCCCCTGCCAAAACTCTCGTCTGTGTTCGTGAGGACCCGAAGAGCAAAGATACTGTCAATCGTTGACCCTCTTTTGTGTAAAGCCTGACTGCTCTGGACGCTGTGTGCGCAAGCCTGATGGTGGAACCCCGTCAAGAATTATCCGAGCAAAGACCTTGCCCAGCACTGATTAGCAGCTCACCCTCGTTAGTTGTTGCAGTCCTAGCGATTAACCTTCCCTTTCCAGAGAAGGACAACAAGGCCCCTCGTCCAGTCAGTTGGGACGATGCTTGTTTTCCAGGCAGAGCACAAACTGCATGCAATGACACGAGTACAACATTTCACCCAGCCTTGAGAAGTTCAGCTTTGATGCCACAGATCCCAGAGCTTTACCCCATTTCAACTGGTTCACTGCAGCCTATGTTTCCACAAATGAAGGTGGATCACAGTGTTGGAGGTCTGCAATAGGGATAGTAACACCCCTGACATCCAACTCAACAGCTGGTGGATCAGCCTGCACAGCCGCTCAAAGTAGCTGGCCAGCGGCGGCTTCACTTCGGTTTCCTCTGTCAAGAGCTCACCACCCTCCGCTCTATACTGCAGTACACCGAGGGACAGGCTTGAGGAACGCAAGTGTGCAATTCCCTGTAAGCAGACGAGAATCATTGACCACAGTGGATTGCTCTACCCCCTCACAGATTCCTTGCACATAGGCCTTCCTTGTCCAACCTACGCACACGTACAGTTTTATGCCCAGCTCCTGAACAGCTCAGCTCTGCCATTCAGCTGGCCCTGCAACTCTGGTGAATGGTATCCAGTTTCCCTTGAAAGACAAAATTCTTCTTGACGATGGTGAATCCAAGACAAGCAACGGAAATCACTGACGGTGTCATGAAGGCACTCCACAACACTCTTCAGGATTCCCCAAAGCACCCAGAACCCCAAATCCCACTTAGCCTGTTCGCAAGCTCCCTAAGCTATCCTCTCATCTTTTGAGCTTGCCAACATCCATCGAGGCTGGGATGGTACACATTCTTCCAGATTTTAAGCTGCAACTTCAGATTTGCTACAACAGCCTGTGGTCGGGTGTTGTGGAACTGAGCACTCCGTGGACCCTGCATTTTCGGATCATCCTCCAGTGACCATCATATGATCACATGGTTCAATCTCTTTGCCACACCACAGCGTTGGAATACCTATCCGCGATGAGCTTTGATGTGGTGCTGAAACCATGAAAACCAGCCACCTACATCCATGACTTCTTGCAAAGTCAAGAGAACTTAGTTCTGTTCAGGTTCACAGTTCCAGACCCATGTGGGACCAACACACGTCTCATAACCATCCCTCTCAGTTCCAGTCGAGCATTGAAATCCCCCAAGGCGGAGAAGAGTATCTTGCCTGGGCACTGATCAACCACAGACTCAATCATGCATAGAATGCATCCTTCACGGTGAGATCACTCGCCTCAGTTGGAACATAAACAGAGACCAGAGAAATGACCCAAGGAGTGACGAATCCTTCATCTCATAATATGCTCGTTGACCGGTGTTACCTCAATCATCCATTGGAGCTACCCTTATTGGACACAGCTACAGCAACTCCTTGGGCATGGTAATCATCTTGAGCGACCAGAGCAATAGTAGTGTAATCACCCGACATGATCTCACCGCAATACGGTCTCCGAACCTCAGAGAGTGCTGTAATTCCGATGTCCAAACACTAGCTCAGATGATAACAGAAAGTGAACATCCTCTCTTAGGGATAGACATTCCAGGCACCCACCCGAAGGACCGCCTTCAGGTTAACCCAAGAGACTTGCCGTCTGGTGGACGACACCTCAGCACCACCCCGACACACAGTACCACAATCTGACCCGGGAAGGTTACCCAGTGTTTTCCTCCTTTCATCAAAGAGTGGGGTCCCGAAAGCTTTGTCCTTTCCCTCATCCAGGAACTGCCCCGCGGAGGGCAGCTGCACAGGAGTACTCTCACGAGTAGGTTTTCAGATTATTTTTGCTTTTGTAAGTTTTGCTGAAATGAAGGTTTTACGGTTCGATGCAAATCTGCCAACAACATCATAATAAGTTAACCCAACTGCAGGAGGACGTCTGCAGACACTAAGACACAGTTGGACACTATATGGATGGCCGTTGGCTCACAAGTCTCCTCCACTCTTTGACAGTTTTGATTTTAACCTGCTGGTTGTCCATATCACACATCCTTCACCAGGAAACCTGGTGGGGGAGACATTAGTCGCCAACAACCCGACCATGAAACAAAAGCATAACAAAACCACCCACCATAATCAAACACTTATCACGACCAAACACCCAGCACAACCAAACCACCCACATATTCAAACTCCTCAACAAAAAAACCAAACCTCCAGCACAACCAAACCATCAAACATTGCCAAACCACCCAAAAACAACCAAACCACCCAACAAAACAACCAAACCACCCAGCCACAGCAACCATACCACCCAGTACAACCAAACCACCCACCACAACCAACCCACCAAACATTGCCAAACCACCCAACAAAACAACCAAACCATCCCAACAAAACAACCAAACCACCCAACAAAACAACCAAATCACCCAACACAACCAAACCACCAAACATAACCAAACTATTCAGCAAAAAACCAAACCACCCACCACAACCAAACAACCTGCACAACCAAATCAGCAAAGCACAACAACCAAACCAAACAAACCAGCACAACCAAAACACTCAACATAACAATCACCAGCAAAACAGCCAAACCACCCAGCACAACTAAACAGCCAGGACAACAAGCAAGCCACTGAACATAACCAAACCAGCCAGCACAACCAAACACCCAACATAAGCAAACCATCATCGTAACAAAAACAGGCACCATCATAAAACCACCCAGTACATATCAAACAACAGCACAACTATACCACTGAACATCACCACATAAATCAGCAAAACCAAAACCACCCAACATAACTAAACCAATCATCATAACAAAACCACCCACCACAATCAAACCACCAACCACAACCAAAGCACCCAACATAACTAAACCATCATCAAAAACAAAAACCACCACCATAATCAAACCACCAAGCACAACCAAGCACCCAACATAACCAAACCACCCAACATAACTAAATCATACAAACATAAACAAACCACCGAGCGTAACCTTTGTCCAGGAACTGCTTGGCAGCACGACCAACTGTCAAAAGTGTTGTAAAATTGATTAAGTATTCAAGTTTCAATTCACATTTACTCATGCTTCCCTTGATTCACAATGACAAGTTAATGTGTCTATTGATGTTAAAAAGACTGAGTAGTTACAGACGAGAAGGTCCAATCGAGGGGCAAAGGCATCCAACCCACACTTGACCCAAGCTGAATTTGGAATTCAGACATGCTACAGGCCACAGACTTGCTGCTGTTTAAACAATATCATGTGATCTGTGAAGTTAAATTAACATCATTGTTCAAACTATTCCAAACATTTCCATAAGTTAAAATATCTGATCAATGTTGGGCCTGTATCACGTGGTTTTATGTAATCATTCATGGATATACTACACTACCCAAATCGGGATGTGGTCACGTGGTTTGATGTTCATCATCATGGATATACTACACTACCCAAATCGGGGATGTGTCACATTTTTTATGTTCATCATTCATCACTCCAACCTCTCCCTCCAGACTCACACCCCTTACCTTCCCTTCTCCTCCCATCCCGCCCCCTCTCCCCCCCCTATCCCACCGCACCCACTCCCTCTAGATTCTTTGGGTCTTACGGTCTTTGGAGTCTTCAGGCATAAGGGTCTTAAAGTGTTGGAGTCTAAAAGTTATTTGGGTCAAAAGATTTTAGGATCTAAAGGTTCTTTGGGTCTTTAAGGGTCTTAGAGTCTCGGGTTTTTAGGGTTCTTAAGGTTTGGGGTCTTCAAGGTTTAAAGTCTTGGGGTCTTGAATGGTCTTCCAAGGTCTAAGGATCTTAACAGTCTAAAGAGCCGAAAGGTTTAAAAGTTACATTCCACGAGTATGTAATTAATAGATTACATGTACTCAGGGTGCAACTGCATTCAAACAGTACGTAATAATAGACATGTAGTCACACGGTTTCACAGATGGCTTCATGGATGGATGGAGTCTTCAGGTCTTGGGGTCTTAAGTGTCTTAGGGGTCTCATCGTCTCGAGGTCTTAAAGGTCTTAAAAGTCTGATGGGTTTTTGATGTTTATGGTATTGGGGTTCTAAAGGTCTTGGGTGTAAAGTCTTCGTGGTCTTAAGGGTCTTTGGGTTTTTAAAGTCTGATGGTGGTGGATGAAAATCCCCTTAGGACAATCCCCCGTTCAGACTTAGTCTGTGTGCCAAATGTGTGTTGTCGTTGTTGGCCCAGTGGTCTTTGCAAAAAAATTCGAACAGACAGACAGACATATGACAAATTGTTTATTGCAACTTAATGTCAAAATATGTTGGATTTTAAAACCATGTGCAGTCATTTATTTGGAACACTGTTTTACCTTACCCGATTGAAGAACCCACTAAAAGGTCCCGCCCTATTGGTTCAGTCAAATTGACAAAATTATTCGGACAAGCAAGGTAACTGCAGATGTCCTTGAGCATGGAGCAAAAACATCTTAATATTAAACATCTTAAAAACATCTGACATTTGGAAGATGAACTGTCTGCACATTCTCAATGATTTAAAAATCGTTTGTAATACAGGAGAGCGTAACACTCATTAACCTTTCTTTTATACATTTGTACATTTCTACATTTATTCTTGATACATTTCTACATTTCTATCTTTGTACATTTATCTTTGACATTTCTACATTTCTATATTTTTACATTTATACATTTCTAATCTTTGTACATTTATATATTTGTACATTTCTACATTTCTATCTTGTACATTTATACATTTCTATCTTTGTACATTATACATTATATCTTTGTACATTTATACATTTATATGATTTATACATTTCCATTTCTATCTTTGACATTTATACATTTGTTACATTTATAGATTTGTACATTTCTCCATTTAAATATTTGTACATTAACATTTAGAATTTTTTACATTTATTGATTTGTACATTTATACATTCACATCTTTGTGCATTTATACATTAGAGATTTTTACATTTCTATATTGTACATTTATACATTTATATTTTTTACATTTCTACATTTCTATCTTTGTACATTCTACATTTATATTTTTGTCATTATAACATTTCTATCTTTGTACATTTATACATTCTGTTCCTTTGTACATTATATATTTGTACATCTTATACATTTCTATCTTTGTACATTTCTACATTTAGAGAGTTTTACTTTTATAGATTTGTACATTTCTACATTTATATCCTTGTACATTTCTACACTTATATCTTTGTAACATTTCTGCATTATATATTTGTTACGTTTAACATTTCGAGATTTTTCCATTTTATATTTGTGTCCATTTATACATTGTATAGATTTGTACATTTATACATTTATATCTTTGTACATTATACATTTTAGAATTTCACATTTATAATGTACATTTCTACATTAGATATTTGTACATTTATACATTATAGATTTGTACATTTATACATCTTAGAGAGTTTGTCATTATATATTTGTACATTTCTGCATTTATATCTTTGTACATTTTTCCATTATATCTTTGTACATTTATACATTTCTATCTTTGTACATGTGTACATTTCTATCTTTGTACATTTATATGTTTATATCTTTGTACATTTATACATTAATAATTTGTACATATATACATTTATATTGTTACGGCTGTGGAAATTCGCAGAACACCATAAAGTCCTTAGTTATTATGCCGATAAGTCCATGTTCAGTTAGATTCCCCCACCGTTGTGTAATGGAATTTATCCCGTGTGGACAGGGCTGTGATCTTGAGATAGCCATTTTTCTTTCACTATCGTTATTTTGGACCACCACCACCATCGCTCTCAAACAACCGCTTCAGACCCACCGTCCTCCCACCACCACAACACACACGCGCCTCTCAACAAACCACGCCATCCTGATCACCTCAACCACCACGCCAACCACAATTACGCCATCACCCTAACCACCTTCCCCGCTACGCCCACTACCGATCACCTTCTCCACAACCCGCTGCAACTCTCTCCGCTTATAAAACCGCTCTACCAAGGAAAAGGAACAAGGATTCCAATAAACGCCATGAAAAAGAAGAAGGTATTCCGATGCGCGCGGATTTTCCCGCCTGTTTTTCACCGCGCACAGGGAGGAGCGAGGCGTTGGAAGTGGAAAACGCTCCCTTCGGAAGTTTCCCGCGTTCTGGAAGGAGGGCGGGCGAGAGGCGAGGGCGGAGCGTGGGGAATATAAGGGCACGCAGCAGCGCCCAAGTCGGTCTTCTTTTTCTTCTTCTCCTTTTTCTCTCTCGTATCTTGGTGGAAGGAGTCGGGTGGGAAGTCTTGTGGTCTTCGTCTGTGGAGAAAGCGGTCCGTGGAGCGACCCGTTTTTGAGCTTGCAGCGGTGGAGAGTCCGGCAATCGTAGAAGGAGACGCGGACTGGAGGCGCAGCTCTGCCAGCGGTGCGCGCGAACCTGCTGTGCTCGTGTGAGGAGAGCTGGAGAGAGCTCGCGGCCACCGGAAGGCCAGCTCAGGCGCCGGCTACGCTAGCTGCCGTGGGAAGGATGTGCGAGCCACACCAAAGGCACCACGAGGTGCAGTAACCTGCAACGGTCTCGTGGGACTCGTTCGGCTGCCAAGTCCCACGCCATAAAGTCTTACGGGCCCAGCCCGAACCCATTGCTTGATTGGTCTTTTCCTTTTCTTTTGAATGAATGTTTTGGGGCGCCGAGTCCCGTAAGTAAAACTGTGTAAGTGACTGTACATTGATAATTGCTTATAGACGGTTGTTAGCGCTTTGTCTTGTCCGCGTGCCGTGCCGCATTCATTGCTTTTTCATATACTGCATGTTGGGTTTTTGAATACCTGCATGACTGCATGATTGTTCCTGTGCGTGTATAGTTGTAATAAAAGTGCTGATTATGTAACCCGTTCGTGCGTGTCCTCTTTCCCTTATTGAAATGCCATCTTGCATTGCGGAATGTTAGTTGGTTTTTTAAATACCTGATAAATAGAACGGATCTCGCGAGGCGGGCGATAATACCGCTCGTTATCCAGATAGTGGGGCAGATAGGCAAATCAATTGTGCAATTCATGACTAAAGCATGAAAGTTCTAACATACCATCAATACCATAAGGTTTCTTTTCAGACGTGGAGCCATTCTGTGTTGACCTTTTAATGACCTTGAAGGTCAATGACCTCGAACTCGAAGATAACTGTTTTTTTACCATCCCATCCTTCATTATAAAACATGTTGAACGATGTAAACAATGCATTTTATTCCAATAAAGATGTGTATATATCCTACAGAGTGTTTGTGGTTAATTTCAGGTACTTTGATGATCAAACATTTAATTTTCATTGGTCCAACATTTCAATATGATATTTTCAGTAAAATCATCTTAATTGCGTCTAAAGCGCCGTCACACTTTGACGTTTTAGCCAGCGATGGCAACGTATTAAAATGTATGTAAAACGCTGGCTTACGTTGAACTTTTGATGTTTTTTTAAAGATTCGGACGTATTCTACGACTTGGTCTTATGCATAACGTATTAGTAATGGACACAGAACGTTTCGTTGTTGATAGATACTTATACCAACGAATGCGACCTGTGTCGGCCTTCACAACCATATGCCCAACGATAGTCTAACTCATGCATAGCACGCTGCACGCATCGCCGACGATACGTGGCGTAGTTATGGAAAGCTGCCGCACAACGATTCAAATTCATAACCGCCGCAGAAATGGAAGTGTCAACATCGCAGTCACACCTTGGCATCTTGCCCAGCGTATGCCGACTCTATAGAAATGCGTCTAAAAACACTGGCGCACGTCGAATACGGTATGGGTAAGTTGGTATGCGTGAATAGAACGCTAAAGTACGCTATCATACGTCCTATTAAGTGGGTAGTACTCTTGTAATTTTAAGCATGTTGAAAATTTTACGAACGTACTTGCCGTTTTGACACTACCTCCGATGCGATGGGAATAAGTTGTACGACAACGATATGCATCGTGACCACAAAAAAACACACACGTTACTAAGTGTATAAGTCGAAACACGTCAAGTATCGTTTAGCGTCGATGTTCCAGACTCCGTTTTTTTTTTCTTCGGTATGACGGTTCAGTGTACAGTCACGTTATATCTTTAAATCGTTGAAGCGCAGTCTATTAATTTAATTTTTATATATCATCCTCATCTATAATATATCGAAGTGCAACATCACCATCATACGAAGGCAGGAAGAAATATAGATATATAATGATATAAGATATATGAGATGTATATAACCAGGGAGTCTGGAACGAGCCTGACCTAACCATTACGCTTGACGTGTGTGTCGATCCTGGAATGGACCCTTACAATAATATGGCTATATGTGTGTCACCGATCGCGTACGTTTAGTACAACAACGTAACGTCGTTAGCTTAGAAATAAGTTTCGGGTACGCCTAAACATTACCTCGACAAGTGTGTTTCGACTTATGAGGTTAACTTACAAGTAAAACGTGTGTCAGACGATCGCGTGACGGGCCACCAACTTTATGGCGAGCGTATGTGGAACGTGTGATCACTACCTGCATAAAGTCGAAAATTTCTAAGCATGGAAAGCTTTTGAGGACAATCGAAAAGTAACAACGTATATCCAGCGGCAACGACGCTATGGCATTGTTTTCAGCGTGCTCTCAATGTTAGTCAGAGAACTTACGCATAACGTATTCGACTACTTGTACCAGGCGTTTTAGGAGCTATTTTCAAAAATGCGGCAACTGTTTGCTAAAACGTCAAGGGTTGACTGTGTGGGGCCTTAACACTATTTATGCTTTGTGTGTTTCAGATAGCCTGTCAGACTCATCCTGGAGGTTCTGATAACAGCTATCCTTAGATAATTATTTATAGAACTGTTTAACAACTGGTGGTGGCAAGCCTGAAGAAACTATATTCACAGGGTAGTGTAGGACGCTGTTCACCCATGTCAAAACGCCATGTTTTGATATGATCCAACTCAACCTTGCAGCACATCCAAGCAACCCAAGCCACTTGCCCAACTAACTGGAAGCTTTGTATTTTTTGCCAAGCAGAAACATGGGAAGCCTTGCAGTGTCCAGCCCAAATCCAGCAAGAAAACCTGTGGGTAGCGTTATGTGTCATTGGCAAAGGACCTCCTCCAGTTTCAGGCCATTGGCCACATGCCGACTGAGCTGAATCTGGCAGATTGGACGATGGAGGTGGCGGGTCCAGAAATCGCAGAATGACCGAAGATTTGGAGGGCTTCAATTCTTTGGAAGCACAGAGGACGTTGAGATACTAGAAAACGCGTCACCATGAGCAGCATCTTGGCGTGCAAGCAGCCTTCCTGAAAGATGTGAGGTCATTTACAGCAGTGCTAGGATGAGATGGGCAACCCATTTCTAGAGGAGAGCCAATATCTGGTGCTTGAGACCAAGGATATCATGGATGCATTGTGGCAGAAACTGTGAGAAAAGTGGAGTCCTTGGGAGAAGATCAGTACAAGAGCTTCGTGGATGAGCGGCTGACCAGCCGACAAAGCAATAACAGACACACTTCCCAAAAGAAAAGCTGCCACTCTTCAGTCGTCCACACAGTGAAGACGCAGTCAAAGCAAAAAGATGCAACTTGCAGCACTGAAGAGTGATTGCAATCTCTTCTCCCGACTGTATGTGCTTCCAAACACGTGATGGGCGATCTGGATCAATTCTTCACCCATGGAAACCAGGCAGCACCACATCCTTGCCGGACAGAGGCAAACTGCGAAGTTGCACCAACAAGGCCGATCTCCTGCGCTGCATAGAGTCTGATGAGACTGACTCACCAGCTATCCCTGTGGTCGATGCAGTGTTCCCTTGATGGTGCTGCCATAGTGCAGATGTTGGCTCTGGTACATCAAAGACTTCCAGGACTATGCAGATGTGTCTTTGTGCCCTACTTATCAACTCAACTGGCGAAAACGAGGCGTGTTTGACGTACATCTGGGTGTGTTCTGCCAGACAGCCTGAAAGCACAACCCGAAAGAAGGGGGCGAAGGTGTCAGGAGACGAGTGGTTCCACCACTGTGATACCAAAAATGGAAAGATTTCCTACGTGTTGATGAGAATAAAACTGAGCTGTTCATTTCCTCTCTGAACAAGTCACACGTTTGCCAACAGAGAATGACAAGGAAATCTATGCAACTCATGGAAGAGTGGTGCTCTGCTCAACAGGCCAGTCTGACTTGACCAACCTCGCCCCATGCTCTCATGAGGAAGCAGACACGCGGCTGCTTCTGCATGTGTCAGATGCTGTGCAGAAAGGGAGCACAAAAGTGACCATACACACGGTCGACACTGATGTCGTGGTATTGGCTGTGGCTGCATTCCTGAAGATAAAGCCGGAAAGAAATGTGGATAGCTCTTGGTGCTGCGTCAGTTTCAGGTACAATTGGGTACACAAAGTGGTTGGCAAGCTGATCCAAGAACCTGTGCCACTCTCCCAGTCTTCCATGCAATCACAGGATGCGACACTGTCTCTGCATTCGGCGGCAGGGGAAGAAGACTGCCTGGGACACGTGGACGGCTCTCCCTGAAGTGAATGAGGCTTTGAAGAGCTCTCACGGGTGCCAGGTGCTGTGAGCGAGCTGTCCATGTCACAGTGGAGCGCTTCGTGGTGCTGATGTACGACAGAACCAGCGACACCATGGAGGTAAATGAAGAAGGAAACAGCTCTTCACTCAGAAGTCCAGGACCCTGGAGAATATCCACCCACACAGGCTGCTCTGAGGCAACACATTATGCGTGCCACCTACCAGGCCAACATCTGGAACCAGGCGTTAGTTCCTGACTGAGCTCGCAAGCCCTTCTGATTGGGGATGGGTAAAGGATGCAACAGGATGGACCACCCTTCCAGAAGCATCACAATCCTGCTACGAACTGATACACTGTGGGTGCAAGCAGGGGTGCACCGGGCGCTGCAAGTGCAACAAGGCAGCCCTCATGTGCACTGCCTGTGCTCATGTTCAGGAGACTGTTAGATCATCTACAGAGGACAAACATGGACAAACATGGCCTGAACTATATACTATCACCCTGTCCATCACTATTCTTCAGATAATTGATACAGATGCATATATGTTAAACTTGTTTAATCCAGCCTAAATAACAACCGGCTGAGGTCATTGTTTGCATATAAAATGTAACCTGTAGGATATATGTGGAGTCTAAGTAAGAGGTATGTGCAGCAACAGGTAAATAGCTTTTAAAAAAAGTGGTGTATATTGAGGTTTTTCCTGCGATAATGCCAAAAATGAAGATTTTTCATCGTACAAGGTCAATGACCTCTCATAGGGCTCAGAAGTCAAATCTGAAGTGGCTCACGTCTGAAAATAAACTTTATGGTATATACAAACACTGCTGAAAATTTCATGCTTTAGTCATAAATGCACAATACATTCATATATGAGGTTATCTGCCCCACTAAGAAACGGAACGGACCGCTTGAGCGGTTCGTGTCCAAGCAGGCCTCCGCCGAGGTACGGTCCTCGGTAGGTTACCGCGCGAGTACTTAGGTATATTGATATTCGGCGATTGACCCTATTTTGTGCGGTAGAATACGGACTGGGCGCGTGGTGGGATTAAGAACCCACCCGTGACTGGTTTCCGGCATTGTTTCGCGGAAAGTCACGACTGAATTGCTCGTTCGGTGGGCGAACCGGCCGCTATTAGTTGACGCGATCGTTCGCACGCCGGGCGGGCGGATATTCGTAACAATATCTTTGTACATTTATACATTAAATCTTTGTACATTTGTACATTTATATATTTGTACATTTATATCTTTGTACATTTATACATTTATATCTTTGTACATTTATACATTTATATCTTTGTACATTTATACATTTATATATTTGTACATTTATACATTTATATCTTTGTACATTTATACATTTATGTCTTTGTACATTTATACATTTAGAGATTTTTACATTTATATATTTGTACATTTATACATTCACATCTTTGTACATTTATACATTTAGAGATTTTTACATTTCTATATTTGTACATTTATACATTTATATTTTTCTACATTTATACATTTCTATCTTTGTACATTTCTACATTTATATATTTGTACATTTCTACATTTATATGTTTGTACATTTCTACATTTATATCTTTGTACATTTATACATTTCTGTCTTTGTACATTTATACATTTATATATTTGTACATTTATGCATTTCTATCTTTGTACATTTGTACATTTAAAGATTTTAACTTTTATAGATTTGTACATTTCTGCATTTATATCTTCGTACCTTTCTACTTTTATATCTTTGTACATTTCTGCATTTATATATTTGTACATTTATACATTTCTATCTTTGTACATTTATACATTTATATCTTTGTACGTTTAAACATTTGTCTGTTTATACATTTATAGATTTGTACATTTCTACATTTAGAGATTTGTACATTTATACATTTATATCTTTGTACATTTCTACATTTAGAGATTTTCACATTTATAGATTTGTACATTTCTACATTTAGAAATTTGTACATTTATACATTTATAGATTTGTACATAATTATACATTTAGGGAGTTGTACATTTATATATTTGTACATTTCTGCATTTATATCTTTGTACATTTTTCCATTTATATCTTTGTACATTTATACATTTATATCTTTGTACATTTGTACATTTCTATCTTTGTACATTTATACGTTTATATCTTTGTACATTTATACATTTATAGATTTGTACATTTATTGGGTGGTCGCTAGACTACCCTTATTCTCAGGTTTTCCGTCTGTCTGTATGTCTGTCTGTTTGTTTGTATGTAATGGACAGCTCTGGAGGCCAGAGGAGTCAACCGATTTTGATGAAACTTGACTGGTAGTTTCATACCAGGATATAGTTGTATGCTTTTGAGCACCGTTGCTATGGACGCCACCGTTGCCTAGCAACGGGACTTTGAATTTTTTGAAAAAATCCGAAAAATTTTTTTTCCTGAAAATCAGAAATCGGCTTCCGCGCTTTTATGCGCACTATAATCAACGTCTTTGTCAATTTTTTTAGCCCAATCCGTCAAAAACTGTATGACTAGTATGCAATTATATTACTATATGCTTTCACCCCAACGTTCGCGTTGGGATTCCCTAACTTAGGGTTAGGGAATCGAACACAAATGATGAATGGACAGTTGCTCGTCATGTTCCTATATGGAACAACGAACGGCAAAAATGCCATCTGATGTGTCTCTTATCTACATATTTCAAATTCGCCTTAGTCTAGCGACCAGCCATGTCGCCTACCGGCTTGTACATTTATATCTTTGTACATTTCTACATTAGAGATTTTACATTATATATTTGGTTCATTTGTACATTTCTATCTTTGTACATTTATAGATTTATAGACTTGTACTTTTCTCCATATCTGTCTTTGTACATTTCTGTCTTTGTACATTTCTATATTTGTACATTTATACATTTCTATCTTTGTCCATTTCTACATTTATATCTTTGTACATTTCTACATTTATAGATTTGTACATTTATACATTTATATCTTTGTACATTTAAACATTTCGAAATTTTTATATTTATAGATTTGTTAATTTATACATTTCTATCTTTGTACATTTCTACATTTATATCTTTGTACATTCTACATTTATATCTTTGTACATTTCTACATTTATATCTTTGTACATTTATACATTTATATCTTTGTACATTTATACATTTCTATCTTTGTACATTTAAACATTGAGAGATTTTTACATTTATATATTTGTACATTTATACATTTCTCTCTTTGTACATTTTTACATTTATATCTTAGTACATTTAAACATTTAGAGATTTTTACATTTATAGATTTGTACATTTCTGCATTTAGAGATTTGTACATTTGTACATTTATACATTTATATCTTTGTACATTTCTACATTTATAGATTTGTACATTTATATATTTGTACATTTCTACATTTATATCTTCGTGCATTTTTCCATTTATATCTTTTTGCATTTATACATTTATATCTTTGTACATTTTTCCATTTATATCTTTGTACATTTTTCAATTTATATCTTTGTACATTTATGTATTTATATCTTTGTACATTTATACATTTATATATTTGTACATTTATACATTTATATCTTTGTACATTTTTCCATTTATATCTTTGTACATTTATACATTTATATCTTTGTACATTTATATATTTATAGATTTGTGCCTTTATACATTTAGAGATTTGTACATTTATATATTTGTACATTGATACATTAATATCTTTGTACATTTATAGATTTGTACATTTATACATTTATAGATTTTCACATTTCTACCTTTATATATTTGTACATTTATATATTGGTACATTTGTACATTTATAGATTTGTACATTTATAAATTTACCCATTTATACAACAGCCTGCCAATCAACAATGATCCGAAGCTTTGTACATTTATATCTTTGTACATTTATAGATTTGTATATTTATACATTTACCCATTTATACACCAGCCCGCCAATCGGCAATGATCCGAAGCTTTGTACATTAGTTCCAAAACGTTTTAATGTATGTAAAGAGTGTATCATAAGGGAAAGCTTGTACAATATAATTGTACAAATGGAATAATTCACCATGTATAATAGATATGCACAATCATGCTGCACACTCATGCTGCACACTCACTCACTCATCATGCATGTCCATGACTGCATGATGATTAATCTTAGGCCTGGCATGAAGATTGCTATGCGGACTGTCCGCAGCATGCTGTGCGTCATCATGTAGTGTACAGGGAGTTCAAATCAGTGCAAATGAATTACAGTGTTCTGTTAGTCATCCAGGCAACTCATAACCGGCCTTGCTTCACTTCATATCCAACTATAATTCAAACTGCATGGAGTGAGGCCACGAATGTATCATTTGTTGTTCTGCCTCCAATCCTCTACCCGAATGTTTTCCTGCACAATGGGTAAAAGCAAGAAGCACAACACAATCGTCTTTCCTTGTGACATTGTTGTAAAAACGTTATACAAAAGTAAATTTAGCTACACAACGAGGCCGTTTGGCCCGTTATGCATCTGTTGTATCCACAACCCATTAAAGTAATTATAGATTTAACTATATTCTTTCTCCTAATTATATTCTCTGATTCTGATCTAAATTAACCTCCACATCCTTTTATAACACACCTCTTTCATCACTAGACAGAGAACTATGACAGGGTATTGGCACATAATGCCATACTTTTTTAGGAGATACTATGGGACTGATAATGTGAAAAATCAAATGCAATGGGGAAAGTTGGTGTTATCTCCACCAAATGAGAGATGCTGCACTCTCTGATAGTAGTGCACCAAGATGCTCCGAAATGCAGTACTCTCTGATAGTAGTGCACCAGGATGCTCCGAGATGCAGCACTCTCTGATGGTAATGCACCAGGATGTTCCGAGATGCAGCACTCTCTGATAGTAGTGCACCAGGATGTTCCGAGATGCAGCACTCTCTAATAGTAGTGCACCAGGATGCTCCAAAATGCAGCACATTCTAATCGAAGTGCACCAGGATGCTCCGAGTTGCAGCACTCTGATTGTGAGTGGTGAACCAGGATAGAAGCATGTTTAGTTGGATTTGACTCAGCAGTGAGTAGATTCACAACTTGGAACTTACCTGAGAGTGGACGCCACGACTGATGAAGGTATCTTGTGATCCTCCTATCGTGAGTTGTGGAAAAGCTACTATAATTTAAAACAATTATGAAAATGAAATTTAATACAGTAATTCATAAAATTGATCCATAACTTTATTTCGGAATTCGAAAATTGCTCGGTTTGGTGACGTTCTGAGTCATTAAAATAAGACCCGATGCATACATACCTGTGACATTAAACCCATTATTAAATAAAAGTATATATATATATATATATATATAATATATAATATATATACATACATCTACATACTGTACATGTGGAGTCAGGATGAAAAGTTGAATGATTTAGATTCCGAAGAATGATGTTTTTAATTTGGTAGAGGAAGCAAGCAAGCACAAGTCAAATCAGATGGTATTCAGGTTTTTAGTGCCAAACACAAATTTTTTTTTACAAGAACTCGACTCCCTGCACTGGAACGGAAATAATTGTCTGCAGAATGGCAGGAACTTGAGCCAAGAACGGCACAAAACGGAAGCAATCTTCCCTGCACAGTGTTGGCCTGAGCTGTAGGACTTCAAAGGGTGAGAGAGAATGGAGAGGACGAGAGTATAACACATGAAGGGAGAGGACAGAGAGGAAGACTAAGAGAGAGGAGGGGAGAGAGGGGGGAAGAGAGTGAGGGGAGAGGCAGAGAGAGAGCGGGGAGGGAGGAGAGAGGGGGGGCGAAGAGACTGAGGGGAGAGGCAGAGAGAGCGGGGGGGGGGGGGTGAAGAGAGGGGGGTTGAAGAGAGAGGGTGGTGAAGAGAGAGAGTGTGAGGGGAGAGAGAGAGGGAATGAGGTAGAGAGGGAGTGAGGGATAGAGAGGGAGGGAGTGAGGAGAGGGGGGGAGTGAGAGAAGAGAGAGGAGAGAGGGAGGGAGTGAGAAGAGAGAGAGAGGAGAGTGAAGGGAGGAGAGAGTGTGAGGGGAGAGAGAGGGAGTTAGAGAGAGAGAGAGAGTGGGGGGAGAGAGAGAGGAGGGGAAGAGAAGAGAGAGGGGAGAGGGGGGAAGAGAGAGAGAGGGGGGAGAGAGAGGAGAGAGGGGAGAGAGAGAGGAGAGGGGGGAGAGAGAGGAGAGGGGGGAAGAGAGAGAGGAGAGGGGAACAGAGAGAGAGAGGGGAGAGAGAGAGAGAGAGGAGGGGGGAGAGAGAGAGAGGGGGGGAGAGAGAGAGAGAGAGGGGGGGAAGAGAGAGAGAGGGGAAGAGAGAGAGAGAGGGGGGAAGAGAGAGAGAGGGGGGAAGAAGAGAGAGGAGGGGAGAGAGAGAGAGGGGGGGGGAAGAGAGAGAGGAGAGGGGGAGAGAGAGAGAGAGGGGGGAAGAGAGAGAGAGGGGGGAAGAAGAGAGAGGGGGAGAGAGAGGAGGGGGGAGAGAGAGAGGGGGGAGAGAGAGAGGAGAGGGAGGGAGAGAGAGAGAGGTGAGGGGGAAGAGAGAGGGAGGGGGCAGAGAGAGAGAGAGGGAGGGGGCAGAAGAGAGAGAGGGTGAGGCAGAGAGGGAGAGAGAGGGGTGAGGCAGAGAGAGGGAGAGGCAGAGAGAGAGAGAGCAGAGAGAGAGAGAGGGAGAGGCAGAAGAGAGAGAAGAGAGGGAGAGAGAGAGAGAGAGAGGAGAGGAGAGAGGGGAGAGGCAGAGAGGAGGGAGAGGCAGAGAGAGGGAGAGGAGAGAGGGAGGGAGAGGCAGAAGAGAGGGAGAGGCAGAGAGAGGGAGGGGGGAGGCAGAGAGAGGGAGGGGGAGAGGCAGAGAGGGGGAGAGGGAGAGAGAGAGGGAGGAAGAGGCAGAGAGAGGGGGGGGGAGACAGGTGAGGTGGGGGGGGGGAAGTGGTAGGTGAGAGGAAAGAGAGAGGGGTGAAGAGAGAGAGAGGGAGTGAGGAGATAGAGAGGAGGGGAGAGGCAGATAGGGGGGGAGAGCAGAGAGGGGGGAGAGCAGAGAGGGGGGAGAGGCAGAGGAGAGGGAGAGGAAGAGAGGGGAGAGGCAGAGGGAGAGAGAGAGAGAGAGGTGGGGGGGAGGGTGAAAGGAGGAGAGTGAGAAAAGAGAGGAGAGAGGGAGAGTGAAGAGGAAGAGAGAGAGTAGAGGCAGAGAGAGGAAGTGAGGGGGTGAAGGGAGAGAGGGAGAGGCAGAGAGAGAGGAGGGAGGGGGAGGCAGAGAGAGGAGCGGCAGGAGAGAGGGGTAGAGGCGAGAGACAGAGAGAGGAAGTGAGGGATGTAGGGAAGAGGAGGGAATGAGGAGAGGGAGGGGAATGAGAGAGGGTGAGAGAGGGAGGTGGGGGAAGAGAGTGAGGTGAGAGGAAAGAGAGAGCGGAGGGGGGGGGTGAAGAGAGAGTCGGGGAGAGAGTGGGGGGTGGAAGGAAGAAGAGAGAGGGGAGTGAGGAGAGAGAGAGAGGGAGTTGGAGGAGAGAGGAGGGTAGAGAGAGGAGCACGGGGGGGGGAGAAGAGAGAGAGAGGAGAGGAGGAGAGAGAGAGGATTTGGAGGAGAGAGAGGGGAGGAGAGGCAGAGAGGGGGAGAGAGGAGAGAGGAGGGGGGAGAGGGCAGAGGCAGGAGAGGTGGGGGGGGAGAGTGAGGTGAGAGGGGAAAGGGAGAGCGGGGGGGGGGGGGTGAAGAGAGAGAGAGAGAGGGAGAGTGAAGCGGAAAGAGAGAGAGAGAGAGGTAGAGGCGAGAGAGAGGGAGAGGCGGAGGAGAGGGAGTGAGGGGATGTAGGGAGAGAGGGAGAGGCAGAGGAGGAAATGAGGAGGATGTAGGGAGAGAGAGAGAGAGAGAGAGAGGGAATGAGGGGATAGAGAGAGAGAATGATGGGGAGAGAGAGAGAGAGAAGAGAAGGAATGGGGGAGTGAGAAAGAGAGAAGGAATGACGGGAGGGAGAGAAGGGAATGATGGAGAGAGAGGAATTGAGGAGAGGGAGAGAGAGGGAATAAGGGAGAGTGAGGGAGAGAGAGGGGGAGTGAGGGGGGAGTGAGGGAGAGAGAGAGAGGGAGTGAGGAGAGAGAGAGGGGAGATGAGAGAGAGATAGGATAGGAGGGGAGAGGAGAGAGAGGGAGTGGGGGAGGAGAGGAGGGAGTGAGGGAGAGAGAGAGGGAGTGAGGGAGAGAGAGAGAGGGAGTGAGGGAGAGAGAGAGGTGGAGAGAGAGGGAGAGAGAGGGGGAGTGAGGGGAGAGAGAGGGGAGGAGAGAGGGAGTGAGGGAGAGGAGAGAGAGGGAGTGAGGGGAGGGGAGAGAGAGGGAGAGGGAGGAGAAGGAGAGAGGGAGTGAGGGAGAGAGAGGGAGTGAGGAGGATAGAGAGAGAGAGAGAGAGAGGAGAGAAGAGAGAGAGAGAGGAGAGAGAGAGAGAGAAGAGAGAGAGAGAGAGAAAGAATGATGGAGAGAGAGAGAGAATGATGGGAGAGAGAGAGAGAGAGAGAGAAGAAGGATGGGGAGTGAGAAAGAGAGAAGGAATGACGTGAGGGAGAGAGAGGAGATGAGAGGAGGAATGAGAGAGGGAGAGAGGAATAAGGGGAGTGAGGGGAGAGAGAGAAGGAATGACGGGAGGGAGAGAGAGGGAATGATGGGAGAGAGAGGGAATGAGGAGAGGGAGAGAGAGGAATAACGGGGAGGTGAGGGAGGGAGAGGGGGAGTGAGGGAGAGAGAGAGAGAGGAGTGAGGGGGAGAGAGGGGAGATGGAGAGAGATAGGGAGTGAGGAGAGAGAGAGAGGAGGAGTGAGGAGAGAGTAGGGGAGTGAGGGAGGAGCAGAGGGAGTGAGGGAGAGGAGAGAGGGAGTGAGGAGAGAGAGGGGGAGAGAGGGGAGAGAGAGGGGGGAGAGAGGGGAGAGAGAGGGGGAGTGAGGGAGGGAGAGAGAGGAGGGGTGAGGGGAGAGAGAGGAGGAGTGAGGGAGAGAGAAGAGAGGGAGAGGGAGAGAGAGAGAGAGAGGCGAGAGGGAGAGGGAGTGAGGGGAGAGAGAGAGAGAGAGAAGAGGTGATGGAGAAAGAGGAAGAGTGAGAGGTTGGTGAAAAGGTGGGATTTCTCGGCGTACACACAAGGCATGGGTCATTGCCTTTAGAGAGTGTTTTTGTGAGACTTTAGCGCACGACCTCATGTTGGAATTAATGTATTTATGAAGAATTGAAGAATATTGTTCGAGCCACTGATGGGAATTGTCCTTACGAGGTCGTGATCAGCAGTCCCACAGCCATGTCGGCATGACCGTGAGTGGTGACCGAGTGTGTTCCAAATTCCCTCGTGAATGGATCGAGTGATGCGATTTTCACTCTGCCCCTCACCCACACTTCCCCTCGGACCTCTTCACCCACTCTCGATCCCCTCTGGGCCTGAACCCCATGTGAGATCCGATGCAGATGCCTCACTCGCTCGCCCTAGTGACCACTGCGGAATGGAAAGCCATGTGGTTCCAAGGCAAACAGTCAGGATACATGGACCTGTGAACAGGATGCCAAGCAGTTGTAAACCTCTCTCCGTTGCTTGCCACCCATTTTTGTTGCCAAGTTCTCAAGGGTGTGATTTGGAGAAAGTTGTTTCTGTTTGTCGTTTCCTCTTTCTTCTATCCTCGATATATTTTGGCCCATAACAAGACGTCATGGCGATTTTTTTTGTTCTTCATTTGTAACTATTTATCGAATTTTAAAGTTCATTCAATTCCTTCATGAAAGAGGTACACATTTTATGAATCCAACATCTGCAACTACTATAGTCCTGTACTGTAATTTGAAATGACGTCAGAGCAGGTTTGTGGCCCCTTTCAGGAACACGATTTATCAGACCGGACGCTGTAATTGTTGACATTATGATTTATACACACAACACATTCCACACCAAGTTCCGCACGGTATAGTACATAATAAATAAAGCTCATTCTAACCAATGACTCACTGACTGACTCACTGACTGATATTAAAGATCGGTGCTTTCCGGGTGACGTAGAAAGCTGAAATTTTGCGTGCCGACAGACATCAAAGCCAATACACCCTGAAAAACTCAACTGTCGGAAAGTGTCCGTAAATGAAAATATAAATAAATGAAAAAAATTAATGTAGGTGAGTGAGCTGAGACAATTGGGAAGCAAGGTAATTTTGTGTGCTGACGGATATCGAAGCCGATACACCGGGAAAAAAATCACAGAATCGTAGGAAAGCGTCCGTAAATGAAAATATAAATAAAGTGAAAAAATGAATGAAAATAAATAAATGAAAAAATACAAATGCAGGTAACCATGCAAGCTAAATAAAAGTTCGAGGCAGGCAACCATACTAGCTAGCTAAAGAAAGGTGAGAGCCAGGTAACCGAACCAGCTAAAGAAAGGTTCGAGCCACGTCACCATACGAGCTAAAAAGTGGTGTGGTGTGGTTCTGGTGGGTGTGGGGTTGTCGTGTTTGTGTGTGTGCGTGCAAAATGCACGACATCTACTTAATAGGCTGCAGTTCCAAGAGTCGAGCTTTTGCACGCAATGTGAACTATGAGTTACAGCATCCTTGTTGATGACTTTTATCTGAGTGATGAGCACAGTTCAGTAGCTTGTGTGCTACCTCCTCAAGTGTGATGCAGCCTCGTTGAAAAACAAAAGTATGGCTGTCACCTCGCTACAGGCTGTACAAGACGACCCAGACGAACGACTGGAGGCATGAGATGTACAGAATGAGGTTTTGGTGCCTGGGTCCGCATTTGCGTTCGCCAGACAATCGTCGTCATGATGAGCCTCAAAGGACGCCATGGTGCACAATCTTTCACATTGGAATGCAATGTGTCGAAAATGTTGTTACGATGTATGTTAGTTCGAAGCACTGA
>CM068954.1:3545819-3566501 GCA_035128595.1 Eptatretus atami
ACTTAAAGACGGGCCCACACACAGACACACACACAAAAAGAAAATAAACCCCAGAGTCTTTATTTGACCCTCGCAGCCGTGAGGAGAGACAAGCTGGGGGTCAGAGTTCGGTGGGTACCTGGTCGTTGGAGGGAAAGCGTGCTCTATAGTGTGGCACCTGCCAAAGATCGTCGGTTTGGTCCCAGTCGCACATGTGGGACTCGTGGCTTGTGGCAGAGCTCGCGTGGCGAATAGTCGGGGTCCACAGAACTCCTCTCCCCGTAACAGCCACCGTGAAGAACGAACCAGACTGCTCACAGCCACCGTGAAAACTCCTCCTTACTCAGAGAGTCTCGGAGATATATATATATATATATATATAGTGTTGCGGTTCTCGGAACCGCATGCATCCAACAGATAGTCGTCCCAAGACAGTTATTCCATTATTATACGTGTAGATAGTCCCTTCCCTTTTGTCTAGCGGGACAACAGGGGCGTGCGTTGCGATTATCTCATTGCTTGGTTTGCTTACATCATTTCTTCTTCATTCTTAATTCTTCATTATATATATATATATATGTACTGTATATTCACAGACACACGACATGGCCAAAAGTATGTGGACTTGTATGTTACTTACATTCTCTCACTTACATGTTACTGTGTGTTCCTAGTTCGGTTTTGTTTCAAAAATTGTGCTATTGTGTGAGATTTTGTCGACTTTGTCTCACCGGACGCTTGAGGCTTGAGGCCCATCGGTTACCCTCGGTGTACGATCGTGTTTTGTTTTTTCTACCCATTACCTTCAATTTATATCTTCCCCACTTTCCTAACGTCCCCCCAACTAATCCCTCCCAACTAATCATTCTATTTCTTATCTTAAATAAATACAAAAAAAACGCTACCTTTCTCCTTCCTCACTCACGACTCTCGATTCTTCTTCTTCTTCTTCTTCTTCTTCTCTTCACTTCTCTTCTTCTTCTTCTTCTTCTTTCTTCCTCGATTTTTTTCTACACTTCCATGACCTAATCTGTTGAAAACTCTCTCAAACATAAATAATAATAATAAAAACGATCTCTTATAATGTTTCATCTTCCTCCTTCACACGTGTGGTACTCTCTTACTGTATCATAATGCATACTCTTCTACTATTTAAACAGACTGCTCTCAATTCGACCTTTCCTTAATACCTTGCCTAAAAAATCCAACTATTATAGCGTTTCTTCTCTCCATTCTCTGGATTTGCCTTAATTGCATCCATCAAGAATTGTGTTAAATCGCATCTCTGACCTAAAACTTTTAAAAACCCAGTTTGCTATGAATGTTCGCTTTCCATCAACCATTCTTTTTTCAACCTCAGTGCCAACTCACCCCTCTCACCCCTCACTCTCAAAGCAACCATCCACTCTTCTCCCTCCAAGCCTCCTTCTCACCTCTCTCAAAAACTCCCCCCTCACCTTTCTCCCACCATTCATCCCCCTCACTCATCCTTCTCAAAGTTGCCCCCCCTCTCATCCACAAAGCTGCCCCCTTCCACTGCCCTCTCACCTCCATCTCTTCACTCCACCTCCTCAAATCCTCAACTGCCTTCTCCCCCTCTTGTCTCCCCTCTCCCCAGTACCACAGAGCCTTTTCTCCTCCTCATCGCCCGCCCCCTCCCTAGCTATTCTGCAATCCCCACACTCTTTCAACAACCCTCCTTACCTACCCCCTCGTCCTTGTCCTACCCTCCCCCTCCCCCCCCCCACCCCTGCACCCAAAGCCTCCTCCGCTCCTCTTCATTAAAAGTGTGGACCTCAAATATCGGGGCCTTCGCTCAAACCTTTGAGATCTTTCATACAGGTTACCACTGACAACCAGACATAATCTGCCTAACAGAAACGTTCCTCCCCCAAGACGTGTCTGACTCCCAAGTATCTCTCCCTGGTTACTCCTCCTCCGGTATGACAGAACTGAGCCTGTCCTGGTGGAGGAGTTGCTCTCTTCATCAAGACTCTATTCCTCACATTCCATGCACTGCCCTCACTCCCCCACACCCCCTGGAATACCTCTGGCTACGGCTTCCCCTCACTCCAACCTCATGTTTATATGTGTGCTGTAGCATCCACCTAACAGTGATGACTCTATCTACACCTCACTATCCGAAAACATGGACCAACTTCTATATTCTCATCCAAACTCTCTCTTCCTCATATGTGGCGACTTCAATTGTCATCATGCCAGTTGGCTAGCTGTGGGTACCTCTCTCACCTGTCATGGCACCTCAGCAAAAGCTTTCTGCGACTCATTGGGACTGACTCAATCGGTCAACTTCCCTACCCGGATCTCAAGCAATGGTACTCCATCTCTTCTGGATCTGATTTTGACAAATTTCCCTGACAATATCTGCTGCTCTTCCTCCGCTCCAATCGGTTCTTCTGACCACGTCCTTGTCAAAGTGGACATCTCTCTGGCTATTATCAGTGAACCACCTCACCGCCGTCGAGTCTGGCATTTCACTCAAGCCGACTGGCAGGGTCTCCAAGCAGCCCTCAAACTTATAGACTGGTCTCCTATCGCTACTTTCTCCCACATCAACTCATCCTGGATTCTTTCAAAGAAACTTGCTCTCCCTCATGCACAGATTTATCCCTCTCGTCTTCAGTTGTCCGACCCTTCCTCCCGCCCTTGGTTCACTGAAGCTTGTGGTGAGGCAGTTGTCCTGAAAAACTTGCCTTTGCCTCATGGAAAGCAAACCCAACTGAGGGCAATCTCAGTTCCTTCCATAAAGCTCGGAACAAGTGTGTATCTACCCTCAGGAGAGCCAGAAAACAACATCTTTCTCATCTCAAGTCTGAACTCTCAAACCTCTCTCCTCCTCAAAATCCTGTGGCATCTAATCAAATCTGTTTTTGGTGTATGTTCCCCTCCATCCCCTCCCTTACCTCAAATGGCCGCACTGCTGATACCGCACGTGGAAAAGCTGAATGCCTCAACTCGGTGTTTGCAGCTAAATCTTGTGTCCAAAACCCATCACTTTCTCTACCCACCTCACACAGTCGCACCCAACTGTCCCTGGACTCTGTGTCTTTTCTCTTGACAAGGTGGAGAGCTTGCTGTCAAACCTCGACTCAGATTCTGCAACCGGTCCAGACGCATCAGCCCACGTATCCTCAAGCCTGCTCTTCTGCTCTTGCTCACCCTCTCTCTGTTATATTCACCCTCTCATTTGCTCAAGGTCATTTGCCATCTGCTTGGAAATCAGCAAACATCACTGCCTGCACAAAAAGGTGCAAAAACAGATCCCTGTAACTACAGACCAATCAGCCTTCTCCCAATCATCAGCAAGGTTATGGAATCCATCATCGCTTCAGACATCAAATCCTTCCTCTTCTCAATGGCTTGATTTCTGATCATCAATTTGGTTTCAGACCAGGTCACTCTACCCTGGATATGCTGCTTCTGCTCTCCCAACAATGGATGGAAGTCCTCAATGCCAGACAGGAAATCCGAGCCGTATCCCTGGACATATCACGTGCTTTTGACACAGTCTGGCACCCTGCCCTACTCACCAAACTCTCTTCCTATGGTATCCAAGGCCATCTCCACTCATGGCTCGCAGACTTCCTCGCCTGTCGCAGCCAACGTGTGGCCCTTAATGGAGTTCTTTCATCCCCTCTTCCTGTCCAGGCTGGAGTTCCTCAAGGCAGCGTTCTGGCCCTGTTCTTTTTCTGGTTTTCATCAATGATCTCTCCGACTCTCTGGAAAATCCTCTGTATCTCTTTGCTGATGAATCTCCACCCTCTGCCGTACCATCGGTCATCCCTCAGACCGGCAAGCAGCAGCTTCTTCGCTCACTGCTGATCTGGATAAAATCACAAACTGGTCCAACACGTGGAACATGTCTTTCAATCCGGACAAATCTCATACTCTCACTATGTCTCTTCGAAAGGACCGTTTAGAACCCCCCCCCCCCCCCCATCCCACTTTCTCAACAATCCTTCAAGCTTCTGGGTCTCACTATCTGCCATAACCTTTCCTGGGAAAGCCACATTTCAAACCTCGCCTCTAAAGCCAGTCGCCGACTGGGAATCCTCCATCGTGCAAAGTCTTTCCTCGGCCCAACTCAGCTCCTGACCACTTACAAAGCTTTTGTCCACAGCCTGATGGAGTACTGCTCTCCCCTCTGGGCTGGTGCTCCTACCTCCCACCTTTCTTGGCTTCACGCTGTAGAAACCAAGGCATTTCGGATCATTGGCATCTCCCGCAATGAGGCTGAGTCTTTGGGCCTCTCAATCAATCACCGCAGGTTGGTCGGTGGTCTTTCTGTCTTCTACCGTCTCCTCTCCAGCCTCGCCCCCCCCTGCTCTCTCTGCGATTTGTCCCCACCACATTTCCGCAGGGCGCTCAAGATCCGCCAACAACCCCCTTCTGGTAAAACTACCAAAATCACGAATCACTGCTCACCTTCACTCTTTCATTCCTCTTTTTTCCCGCCTTTGGAATAAACTCCCTCACTCTATTCATTCCCATTCTTCCCTCCAGGCCTTCAAAACAGCTGTTCACCACCACCTCTTATCTTCCCCATCCAAATCCTCGATATTTTCTACCCCGATAATCCACCCCAAGCCCACCTCCTTCAATTCCCTGCTTTCCTTCCTGAAAGTCCCTGTAATGTCCATCTTGTACAGTATTCCCCGTGTTCCCCGCCCCATCCCTCTCCCTTCCACAGATCTCCTCATGTCTCTGTTCCCACTGTTTGTCCTTCCCACTCCCTCCCCTCTTGTCTCATGCCCCCCTTGATGTGCGTTGTGTTTCGCTCTCATACGAACCTCGACAAGGTATACAAAATTAAAAAAGGATGTGGACACCTGCTGTTCCAACATCTCATTCCAAAATCATGGGCATTAATTTGGAGATGGTCCCTCCTTTGTGTTATAACAGCCTCCACTCTTCTGGGAAGGCTTTCCACTATATGTTGGAACATTGCTGCGGAGATTTGCTTCCATTCAGCCACAAGAGCATTCTTGAGGTTGGGCACTGATGCTGGGCGATTTGGTCTGGCTCGCAGTTGGCTTTCCAATTCATCCCAAAGGTGTTCAATGCGGTTGAGGTCAGGATTCTGTGCAGCCCAGTCAAGTTCTTCCACACCGATCTTGACAAACCATTAAAGTATGGACCTCGCTTTGTTCACGGGGGCATTGTAATGCTGAAGCAGGAAAGGGCCTTCGCTAAACTGTTGCCATGAAGTTGGAAGCACAAAATCGTCTGGAATGCCGTTGTATGCTGTCACGTTAAGATTTCCCTTCACTGCAACTAAGAGGCCGAGCCCGAACCATTTAAAACAGCCCCAGACCATTATTCCTCCTCCACCAAACTTTACAGTTGGCACTATGCATTCAGACCAGTAGCATTCTCCTGGCATTCTCAAAACCAGATTTATCCGTCGGACTGCCAGATGGTGAAGCGTAATTCATCACTCCAGAGAACACGTTTCCACTGCTTCAGAGTCCAATGGCGGTGAGCTTTCCACCACTCCAGCCGACCCTTGGCATTGCACATGGTGAACTTCGGCTTGTGTTTGGCTGCTCGGCCATGGAAAGCCATTTCATTTGGCTCTCGATGAACAGTGTTTGTGCTGACCTTGCTTCCAGAGTCGGTTTGGAACTCGGTAGTGAGTGTTTCAACCGACAGACTATTTTTCCACGCTACGAACTTCAGCACTCGGCAGTGCCGTTCTGTGAACTTGTGTGGCCTACCACTTCATGGATGAGCTGTTGAGCTGTTGTTGCTCCTCAACGTCTCCACTTCACAACAACAGCACATACAGTTGACCGGGGCAGCTCCAGCAGGGCAGAAATTTGATGAACTGACTTGTTGGAAAGGTGGTATCCTATGACAGTGCCATGTTGAAAGTCACTGAGCTCTTCAGTACGGCCCATTCGTATGTATATGTATGTATATACATATATATATATATATATATATATATATATATATATACATGTTCGTTCGAAGACACACACACACACACACACACACACCAGTGGAAAGCATGTGCCACTTATCGTCCACTATACTGTCGGCCTCCGTAAATATCACTCCAACATGCTCACGATGACAACTGAAAACGGTGTAAACCGTTTCTTTCACCAAAGAACGTTCTTTCCTCCCTTTGAGTTTCTGCTCATTCTTGGAGCCAATCCACGGCCTGTTGTGGCCTAGTTGGGACTCGCTTAATGGCGACAATTGAGGCCTTCACGAAGTGAGTTCAACTGTGCATTGAGTATTCGCCCAAAACACATGTATGGCCCTCCACCTTCATATCTCTTCGAGTGCCGACAAACACTTAGCTACGGGCAGCGTGAGAGGAAAGGCAAGTGGGCCAGGCATAGCTTTTAGGGAAATGAATCAATGGTTGGAGACATTAGCTTCCAGTGGAGGATCGCAACGAGCTGCGATATTGATTGAGGCCTGCTTGGAGTTAAAAGGTTCGTTCGAGCTCCTGGGATTGAGGAATAGCTCTTTTGTTTTCTCTCGAGACTGTGCTATAGCAATGCAGGCAAAGATGTGAACAGGGTGTTTAAAATGTCGTTGTCGCAAAGACGGTCAATGTTATATAATGTGTGTGTGTGTGGTCCATCAAGGCCTGAATTCTGCTGTAACCAGAGGCCTCGGCTTACTCTGTTAACTTCATAAGTGTCTAAGTTAGTGATAACTGTTTTGAAAGTTAATGTTTTTCCGCTTCTTTTGAGCCTTTCCAGATGAATTTATCATAATGAGCACATCCTTCACCTTGAAAAGGATAGTTTTTGTAAACACGAATGATCACGGCTCTGTCCCCATTGTAGCAATGTGCATGTTTTGGTTGAGTTTTGTTTTTTCTATATTGTTCGAGTACCGTACAGGATGTGTATCCATTTTTATGTGCCGTTTAAGGTGTTGTGAAGAAGAACGAGACCCGGGACACAGTGGGTGCATCGGCAATGCATCACGGCGAGCCCGCGGCCTAGCACTCCAGGCCCAAGGCATCATGCTAGAGCACTGTAATATTTATAAAAGAGCACTTAAGGCAAAATGAGGACTCTCAGACTGTATACAACGCAGTCCGCACCACGTGCTCCCAACCTCATGTCAAGCTGTCTAGACATGGACCAATCAATATGACTGTATGGACACCAGAGCAATTAGCCTGCTCACGATGACAATAGAAAATCTCATCTCGAGGGGTGCAGAGCCAACGTTGAGTTGTACAACCTTAACAAGTATCTCCATGATGTTTAGCATCATGCTGTACTTACGACACGACACGAACCGGGGTCGAGTTTGCTCACTCTACCCACGGGGTTACACGAACGTACTAGAACCGCGATGCGGCCTAGCTGGCCCAAGTTGCCTTTCTGTGTAAATCATATCATTTATACAACAGACACAGGACCTTGAGGATGACATCATGTGCTTATTGTACATATGCGATGCGCAAAGATAAACTGGCTCCCGCAGGTCTTGGATTCCCAAGGTTGGTGATTTCTTTCATTGCATAACACATTGTAAATGAACACACACACATTTTTACTGACATACCTTGTGATAACGTTACAGCGCTGTATACAGTACTTTAGCCAGCTATTGATGAGTCACGCTGCATGCTTGCATCCATTCCTAGCCTGTTGCCGTCGGTGATTAACAAACTGGCGTTAAATGGATCTTTATTTTGACGTTTTACAATCTCAAAAGCAATGATTTATCTTTAAAAGAAACTTTATTTGTGCAGTTTTAACGGTAATCAACTTTAAACTGCTTTGACAATGTAGTCGCTCTGCTCGCACCTGGTATATCTAATGACAAGTCACTGACAGTGTGATCACTCCTTGGCTTTTTTTCACAAGATCTTGGCTATTCGTTGGTCACCTTGGCGTCTTGGTTTTCTATAGGTTTTCTTGGCGTATAGGTTTTCTATTGTCATCGCTTTTCCGAAACCTTGTGAATTATTGGCTTTTTTCATTGGCTCACCTTGGCGTTTATGAAAATTAGGAGTGGTCACACTGGTCACTGGCTGCAAAAACTTGTAAAATCGGCAACAAGACAAAACAGAGGCTGTCCCTCCAAACTTCGAACCAATAAACTCATGGAAACAGAAAAGTGGTACTTTCGTGTTTTACGCGGTCACGTGGTACTTTAATTTTGCCCCCATTGTTTTGTTTTGTCAAAGGCACCCGTGACAAGTAGTGAACGTTTCAATACATGAGAACCAATCCTGGACAGGTTGACACTCCGTGGCACATCGACATATTCCGTAAGGAAAAATGTTCCCATCCTCACCCCATCCCACAACCCCCCTCCGCTGCCTTGACTCTCATCCGATCCCAGAAGGAGATGGCATGCAGTCCGCAGAGCCAGCCCGGGGTCTGTGGACATTATCGTGGACCCGTCCAAATGTCCCATCCACTCAATTTCCCTCGTTGTCCTTTTCTCAAATCTCTTCTAAACCTTCTTTTACTTTTCTCCTCCTTCCTCACAAACTCCACTCTTATTCTACTTTATTTTCACGCACACCTTCACCTTTGCTTATGTTCCTTTGTATATCGTGTAAATGAAGATGTAAACCTCAAAAACAAATCGTGTTCATTGTACCAGGAAATCGATATGAGTGTTAAACATGCGCTTTGAAGGAATAAGGTTTTAATGAGGTACAATGGTGCGCATTTGAGGATTTCATCGATTCAGAGAAGATCTCAGTAAATACGATCATTTTCTATTTCAAATGAAACTCAATATTCCTTTTATGCTTCTCTTTGGAAACGCAATGAAGACGTAACCTTTAACACAATATGGATTCAGGCCAGCTATAGATAAATTTCAAGGCCATTTCGACCTGACTTGTAGTCTCGTACGGTTGGGGAAAAACGGCTGCAGAGGTAATGTAACAACTAGGAGCCCTAACCAAAGGCTGCAAGGGTGTAGTAATAACTCGAGGGCCCGAACCAAAGGCTACAAGGGTGTAGTAATAACTGGAGGGCCGAACCAAAGCCTGCAAGGTGAAGTAATAACTGGAGGGCCCGAACCAAAGCCTGCAAAGGTGTAGTAATAACTCGAGGGCCTGAACCAAAGGCTGCAAGGGTGTAGTAATAACTCGAGGGCCGAACCAAAGCCTGCAAGGGTGTAGTAATAACTCGAGGGCCTGAACCAAAGGCTGCAAGGGTGTAGTAATAACTCGAGGGCCCGAACCAAAGGCTACAAGGGTGTAGTAATAACTCGAGGGCCCGAACCAAAGGCTGCAAGGTTGTAGTAATAACTGGAGGGCCCGAACCAAAGGCTGCAAGGTTGTAGTAATAACTCGAGGGCCCGAACCAAAGGCTGCAAAGTTGTAGTAATACCTCGAGGGCCCGAACCAAAGGCTACAAGGGTGTAGTAATAACTCGAGGGCCCGAACCAAAGCCTGCAAGGGTGTAGTAATAACTCGAGGGCCCGAACCAAAGACTGCAAAGGTGTAGTAATAACTCGAGGGCCTGAACCAAAGCCTGCAAGGGTCTAGAAATAACTCGAGGGCCCTAACCAAAGGCTGCAAGGGTGTAGTAATAACTCGAGGGCCCGACCAAACGCTGCAAGGGTGTAGTAATAACTCGAGGCCCGAACCAAAGCCTGCAAGGGTGTAGTAATAACTCGAGGGCCTGAACCAAAGGCTGCAAGGGTGTAGTAATAACTCGAGGGCCCGAACCAAAGCCTGCAAGGGTGTAGTAATAACTCGAGGGCCTGAACCAAAGGCTGCAAGGGTGTAGTAATAACTCGAGGGCCGCGAACCAAAGGCTACAAGGGTGTAGTAATAACTCGAGGGCCCGAACCAAAGGCTGCAAGGTTGTAGTAATAACTCGAGGGCCCGAACCAAAGCCTGCAAGGTTGTAGTAACAACTCGAGGGCCCGAACCAAAGGCTGCAAAGTTGTAGTAATACCTCGAGGGCCCGAACCAAAGGCTACAAGGGTGTGTAATAACTCGAGGCCCGAACCAAAGCCTGCAAGGGTGTAGTAATAACTCGAGGCCAGAACCAAAGACTGCAAGGGTGTAGTAATAACTTGAGGGCCTGAACCAAAGCCTGCAAGGGTGTAGTAATAACTTGAGGGCCCGAACCAGAGGCTGCAAGGGTGTAGTAATAACTCGAGGGCCCGAACCAAAGGCTGCAAGGGTGTAGTAATAACTTGAGGGCCCGAACCAAAGCCTGCAAGGGTGAAGTAACAACTCGAGGCCCCGAACAAAACCCTGCAAGGGTGTAGTAATAACTCGAGGGCCCGAAGCAAAGACTGCAAAGGTGTAGTAATAACTCGAGGGCCTGAACCAAAGCCTGCAAGGGGTGTAGTAATAACTCGAGGGCCCGAACCAAAGGCTGCAAGGGTGTAGTAATAACTCGAGGGCCTGAACAAGCCTACAAGGATGTAGTAATAACTCGAGGGCCCGAACCAAAGCCTGCAGGTTGTCGTAATAACTCAGGGCCAGAACCAAAGGCTGCAAGGTTGTAGTAATAACTCGAGGGCCCGAACCAAAGGCTACAAGGGTGTTGTAATAACTCGAGGGCCCGAATCAAAGGCTGCAAGGGTGTAGTAATAACTTGAGGGCCCGAACCAAAGCCTGCAAGGTCGAAGTAATAACTCGAGGGCCCGAACCAAAGCCTGCAAGGGTGTAGTAATAACTCGAGGGCCCGAACCAAAGACTGCAAAGGTGTAGTAATAACTCGAGGGCCTGAACCAAAGCCTGCAAGGGTCTAGAAATAACTCGAGGGCCCGAACCAAAGGCTGCAAGGGTGTAGTAATAACTCGAGGGCCCGAACCAAAGACTACAAGGGTGTAGTAATAATTCGAGGGCCCGAACCAAAGCTGCAAGGTTGCAGTAATAACTGGAGGGCCCGAACCAAAGGCTGCAAGGTTGTAGTAATTACTCGAGGGCCCGAACCAAAGTCTGCAAGGGTATAAATAACTCGAGGGCCCGAACAAAGGCTGCAAGGTTGTAGTAATACTCCTAAGCCTGCAAGGTTGTAGTAATAACTCGAGGGCCCGAACCAAAGGCTGCAAGGTTGTAGTAATAACTCGAGGGCCCGAACCAAAGCCTGCAAGTGTGTAGTAATAACTCGAGGGCCCGAACCAAAGGTGCAAGGGTGTAGTAATAACTCGAGGGCCCGAACCAAAGCCTGCAAGGGTGTAGTAATAACTCGAGGGCCCGAACCAAAGCCTGCAAGGGTGAAGTAATAACTCGAGGCCCGAACCAAAGCCTGCAAGGGTATAGTAATAACTCGAGAGCCCGAACCAAAGCCTGCAAGGGTATAGTAATAACTCGAGGGCCGAACCAAAGCCTGCAAGGGTATAGTAATAACTCGAGAGCCCGAACCAAAGCCTGCAAGGGTATAGTAATAACTCGAGGGCCCGAACCAAAGACTGCAAGGGTGAAGTAATAACTCGAGGGCCCGAACCAAAGCCTGCAAGGGTATAGTAATAACTCGAGGGCCCGAACCAAAGACTGCAAGGGTGAAGTAATAACTCGAGGCCCCGAACCAAAGCCTGCAAGGGTATAGTAATAACTCGAGAGCCCGAACCAAAGACTGCAAGGGTGAAGTAATAACTCGAGGGCCCGAACCAAAGCCTGCAAGGGTGTAGTAATAACTTGAGGGCCCGAACCAAAGACTGCAAGGGTATAGTAATAACTCGAGAGCCGGAATGAAAATCTGCAAGAGTGTAGTAATAACTCGAGGGGGCGAAAGAAAGGCTGCAAGAGTGTAATAATAACTTGAGGACCATAACCAAAGCTTGCAATGGTGTAGTCTACATGAATAAATGGTGTGTGTGTGTGTGTGTGTGTGTGTGTGTGTGTGTGTGTGTGTGTGTGTGTGTGTGTGTGTGTGTGTGTGTGTGTGTGTGTGTGTGTGTGTGTGTGTGTGTGTTGTGTCTTCTCCATAACTCCTAAACCATGAAACATATCGTCCTGAAACTTTGCATGCATACTAAGGGAACACCAAGGAAGTGCATGAGTGAATTTTGAGTGTTTGTTTTAATTAACCCTAAGATGCAATCGCTTTACGGAAAACACCCCTTATGAAGATAATTAACGGCCTTATATTTTATTATATGCTTTATCAGGCGCATCCTCCGCCACCTCCATCTCTATGGGGTCTTAAGGCATATCCTGGGTTACCTCACTGGGGTCTGAAGCCACCATGTTTTTTTAGCCTGCTCAACCATGCTCTGACTTGAAATAACCTGCAACGATTTTTTAACGGTAAAGTTTTTTTTTCACTTTCCTCACTCGTATTATCGAATGCCTGTTTATTATAGCTACAAATCGCTGGATACAAATCTCAATGCTTATAAACGCCAGGAGACGGCAACGTTTGTGGCTTTATTTCTTTTCAGCACATGTGGTAACATCAAGAATCTCTTAAACTAAACATAATTACAAAATTTAAGGTCCAGAATTGAACTTAGCAGCAGTTCCAAATTCCCAATAGCAACAGTTCCCAAGCAATGTCCGAATTGGACAAAAAAAAAAGTGTTCATTTGTCTAATTCGGACATTAGTTGGGCATCTCCGGGATGTGTTTAATATGACAGATCATTGCTTGCCAAGCCAGCCGTTTCTTATCAACTGTTTCGTTGGAGTGCTTCCTTGAGTGCTGAAGCCACTTCACGAGCACGCTACAATATCCGCACTGTCACTGAATACTTTTTATCGATCGAGGTCAGGGGTGACTAGCTTGTATTGGCCACATGTTGTTCTTTGGTGCAACAGGCGGTGACCGGCTCGCTGAAAATGTGAAATTTTATTTTCTACGACGTTTCCCCTTTTTGTACGTTCTTCCATTATATTACTCGTCACTTCGGCATAGATAAAAACAAATAAAAATTAAATATTTTGTTTTTAAAAGTTTCTTCAACCGTTTCGTGGAGTGCTTGATAAAGCCACTTGACATGCCTTCTTCAAGTTTTAATGGCGATCCCATGGTTCGATAGCAGAAGTAGGAAGGTAAAATAAATTATATGATCACATTGAGTAAAAAATGTTTTCAGTTGTTTTGAAGTAATGAATCGCCACATCATGGCGGGAAAGCCGAGAGGTACACATGCGATACGATACGAAAGCCGAGAGGTAGGCGATAACCTTTATTGGGATAAAAAATGACTTTTAAACACCATCTTTATCGAAAACACCGTCAGCGCGCACACGGAAAACCTTTACGTGATCAACGACGCTCTGCTCGAGCGTGCTGCACCACGTGACGACCGCGTGACGCGGCGAGTGAAATATTTTTTATACAATCTTAAAACGTCTCCAAAACATCCGATTTTTACCAGAATTTCGACAACCGAGTTTTAAGCGTCCTAAGCGATCGCAAAAACCGAAGACAAAATTAAAATCGAAGTTAAAACGAACTCGTAACGTCGATCGAAGCAAAATACTCCATTTCTCCACATTAATTTACGGAATTATGTTTGACCTCACTGTGACCTTGACCTTTGACCGATTTTGACCAAATCTAATCAGCGCTAGCCATCACCTCCTGAAGTGCACGTGGTGTAATTTGACATTGGTAGATTCTTCCGTTCTCGAGTTATCGTGCCTACAAACAAACAAACGCACACACAAACAGAGGATGGAAGTCATCAATATACTTACGAAATCTTTAGAGTTCGTAAGTAATAAAACGTCAAAGTCTCGGACTATTGTGAGAGTATTGTTCAGAGTACCCTTTGAATGCTTTTCCTCCTATTCATGGAGTATCTTGTACAATAAATGCAGGACAAGACTAGAACGGCACTCGGTAGAGTGCATACCTCCGCCAAGCTGAACAGTCTAAGTTTGGTATCCCACTGATAAGCCGGATCTGGACCTGAACCAAAATCTAATCTTGTTTTTCTTGCCTTACCAACTCATCCACCAGGTTTTGTCATAACTGTGCACAACTGTTTGAGATATCGCCTTTTATATCGTTTGGCCCCATCTCTCAATGGTGAAGAATCACTTAAAATAAATTTGTAAGGACAAACAATTAACAAACATAGACAGACGGGTAAAAACATAACCTTTGTCCACCTTCAGTGGCAGAGGTAAAAATGAGGAGATAATGGCAAAATGAACAGAACATTCCGTATTTTTAACCTGAGTTCACCATGGTACCTGGGTTCACGAGGGTACCTGGGTTCACCATGGTACCTGGGTTCACGAGGGTACCTGGGTTCACAATGGTACCTGAGTTCACTGCGGTACCTTGGTTCACTATGGTACATGGGTTCACTGCGGTACCTGGGTTCACTGCGATAAATGGGTTCATAATGATACCTGGGTTCACTCCGGTACCTGGGTTCACTCCGGTACCTGGGTTCACTCCGGTACCTGGGTTCACTGTAGTACCTGGGTTCATTGTGGTACCTGGGTTCATTGTGGTACCTGGGTGCACTGCGGTACCTGGGGGCACTGCACTACCTGGGTTCACTCCGGTACTTGGGTTCACGCACTTGTATGTGAGCAATATCCAGTCGAACCCAATGAGGATTGCTGAGCAATGATGTTTTTCTCATTAAAAATAAACCTAAACCGGTCTAGAAATATCTTTTTACTTTACAAAACGTGCTTCTCATTTATATCATCGATCGATTAAATATTCTGCTTAACACTTTATTCCTGAGATACCTGTATGTTTAACTGTCGTAGTTTTACGAGTTTCATCAACAACATTATTTAAAAGTTTCTCATTTATAAACACCACTGCATGCAGCAGGTATTCAAATGAAATAAAGCCGATGTTGTGAATGAGAAAGAACAGAAGATCAAGTTCAAGTTTGGCAGATGTTTCACATTCCATTCGAGTCGTTTCTTATTTTAATTTACATCCTTTATTCCCGAAGATGCGTAGTTGCACGTTCTGAATCATCAAGTGAATTGCCCTGCTGTTGGGGAGAAGTCAGAGCTGAAAAGGGAATCTGAACCGTTGACCTTCCGGTGACCAAGCAGATGTTTGGAAAACTTGACTGGAGAAAAGAGAGCTCGTGTCGAGTTCAAAAATGAAACTCTCCACCAATGATTTACTTTGTGTTGTCACCTGGGAACCGGGCAAGCACAAGCCTGGCCCCAGTCATTGGCAGCGTGGTTTAAAGGCTTGGTTACCATGAGCAAGTGGCCGGTTAGATTCAGAGCAAGTGATTGGAAGAACATTCTCAGACAGCTGCCTGGGAGAGAGTGAGGAGCCCTCAGGGAGGAAGAGAGCACAGTGGGTCTGTGCATCCTGTCACTGGGAATAAAGTGCAGGCACTCCTGGCACAGAGGCCTGCCAGAGGGTACGACGCAGAGCCTGAGGAATGGCCTCGCATACTGCTTTCGAGTTGAACGAGGCAGGGAGCCGTGCAGGAATGAAATGGGCTGAAGCCCGATGCCTTCCAACATTGTCCCCATTTTCTTCTGTTCCTTTGCTCTAACGAGGGTTGTCCGAACTAATTGAAAGCAAGATCATGGATGCAAAGTAGTATTCAGATATCCTGAAACCTTATGCACTATGAATCATTACGACAGCGCCAAGCATGGGTCACTGTTGCCAAACCCCCAACCCGCAGCCTGCAGAACTGGCGTGGTTCCAACTTGAAAAGCTTTCCCATCCCCAGTGTTAGACGGTGAACGCAAACAGAGCGAAGGACGGCTTCCGCGGGCTCTGTCCAAAGCAAACAAACAGCGGGCCGGGCGCCGGAAAGCAGGCAGGAAGGAAGCATGCTACTTTGGGAAGGCTTCAGCAGGGGGATGTAGGCCTAGGCCCTCAGGGCAATGTGGGCAGACAGAGCGGCTCCAATCGTACAGGCTTCTTCCTCCCTCCTGCTCTCACAGATTTATGTTCGATGCAATGCTGCCAAGCCTAATTATGGATCTAGAACTGATTAGGTCTCTGTCTACGTTTCAAACACCCCAAGCCTACCAATGTTTCGGGCGATGACCATCAGCACAAGTTTAACTCGAGGCCCACGGCTTCATCCTCCACAGTTACCACACCAACGTATACCTTCATCCTCCACAGTTACCACACCAACGTATACCTTCATCCTCAACAGTTACCACACCAACTTATAGCTTCATCCTCTGCAGTTTCTACACCAAATATAGCTTCATCCTCTGCAGCAATTTATTGCTTTTTCTGTTGAAAACAATTTAAAAGCAGACATTAATAATTGGAAATGTAAAAATCTTGTGATGTATTGCTTGATAAGCACCTTTATATATAACAGAAGGAATGAATCGTTCGATTTACAGCGTGCAGGAGCCACAAAAGAATGATGTAAAATAAGAAGAAAACTTAGCTTTCACGCGTTCGTCGGCGCGAAATGCGATGGTGGGCGGAAATGACGTTTCGGCGCGAATGCGATGGTGGGCGCAATGAGTCTTTCGCGCAAATGCGATGGTGGGGCGGAAATGACGTCTTTCGGCGCGAAATGCGATGGTGGGCGGAAATGACGTCTCTTTCGGTCGTCGTTACATGAGAGGGGCGCGTTTCTTGCTTTTTTTCGTCAAGCAATAAATTCAATGGTTTTCACATATATAACACATTAGTTCACAAATTTCCATTGAAATACTCGGGTATTTCCGTCAATTGTCGCCATTTCGGTCTAGGTACGCACTGCTCTACCCGGCGCTGTCATTGGCTGTCACAGGCACGTGGGGGAGGGGGGGGACCACGGAGACGTGGTAGACACCGGGGACATTTCAAACTCGGTGCAATTGTATACAGCGCACACGCTGTAATAATGAGAAGGGCACTCTGGTAGAACGCATACCTCAGCTACGCAATGCCTGATCCAGGGAGAACATATCGGGCCCAATCTTTTTTATGAAATATCATGCAATACATTGTTTTTGCCCCCCCCCCCCCTCAATGGTGAGAATCACTTTAGTAATTAAAAAGAATCCTTGTCTCCGGATCTGGATTCGATTCTACACCAAAATTGAATCAATTCGTCCTTGTTGCACCCAACCTGTTCACAAAGTTTCATCCGAATCCGTCCACAACAATTTTGAGATATCATACCATATATTGTTTTTAGCCTAAAATCTCAATGGTGAAGAATCACTTTAAAACATCAGATCCGGATGCCGTTCAGATCTTCACCAAATTGAATCAATTCATCCTTGTCACACCCCTAACTGACCACAAGTTTCGCCGAATCGGTCCACAACTTTTTGAGATATCGTGCTATATCGTTGTTGGCCGATCTCTGAATGGTGAAGAATCAGCTAAAAAATTCAGTTAGGATCCGGATCTGTCCCCACTAAAAATCTAATCAGTCGATCCTTGTCACACACACCAAACTGCCCAGCAAATTTTATCCGGATCGTGTCCAAAACTTTTTGAGATATCCTGCACTCAAACAGACAAACAAACAAACAGACAACAAACAGACGGCAGGGTGAACCATTTAACCCCTTCACCTTCGGTGGTGCAGGTAAAAAGATAAAATAGGAGATACAGTGAATGAAACCAAAGGAAAACGAAAGGAAAACCAGAAAAGAGAATATATACAGTGAACGAAACCAGAGAATACAAAAAAAAAAGAAAAGAAAAATAGTACAGTGATATGAACCAGAGATATGCAAAAGAAAACAGAAAAAGTTTCTTCCTGAGCCAGGGGTTTGCGGCTCAACGAGCAAGGCCATAAGCCAGAGCCCAGCCCTACACCACGGGCCTCGTTTTGGAATTCAACATCTGCTGCCACACGTGTTCCTGGGATCTCGCTTCCTTTAGTGATGGCACTTCGAACAAATGGCTTAATACAGAGTGCGACGGCAAAACATTGTGCAGCCGACCAATGGATTCTGGCTTCAGCACGGCGGCCATTTAAGGCGACCATGAAATAGGCCACCATTTGATCGAATGGTTGTCGAGTCGACGTCGTGGAAATATCGGGTTGCGAAAGGCAAAAAGGCGAAAACCAGCCGGTCGACTTGGGACGGGGTTATTCGCCTGTTGTCATGGCGCATGCAGTTAGTTGTTCCATACATTCCTAATGGGACTTCTGCACCTCAGAACAATGACATTAGGTGTCCAGGATAAACCTTATGAGAAAATAAATGATCTTCGTCTTTTATAAATATAAAAGTATGTTTGTTCTTTCTCTCTCTCTGTCTGTTTTTCTTCCCTTTTATCCAATTCCCTCTCTCATTCTCCTCTGCTGTGGAGTAGATCTGCAGCTGGCAGGAGTTTATCCCACATCGTGTGCCAAACTGCCTTGCATGGCCGGAATGGGCAGAGAGAAAGGCTCGGGGGTTGGAAATACAGATTGTGGCTGAGTCCAACCACACATGGAATAGGACTGAGCCCTGAAATCGCTGGTGTCAACTCTGCTATTGCCACTGGCCTACAATTTTTCTTCTCAAGAAGAAGTTAAGTTGGTGTGGTACTGTAGAGGATGAACTATAGTTGGTGTGGTAAGTAGAGGATAATCAATAGTTGGTTGTTAACGTAGAGGATTAATCATAGTTGTGTGGGTAACTGTAGAGGATGAATATATAGTTGGAGTGTTAACTGTAGAGGATGAATCAATAGTTGGTGTGGTACTGTAGAGGATTAATCAATAGTTGGTTCGTAACGTAGAGGATGAATATATAGTTGGTGGGGTAACTGTAGAGGATGAACATATAGATTGGTGGTAACTGTAGAGGATGAATCATAGTTGGGGGTAACTGTAGGGTAATCAAGAGTTGGTGGTAACTGTAGAGGATAATCAAAGTTGGTTGGGTAACTGTAGAGGATTAATCAATAGGTTGTGTGGTTAACTGTAGAGGATGATTATCAATAGTTGGTGCGGTAACTGTGAGGATGAATATATAGTTTGTGCGGTAACTGTAGAGCGATGAATTATATAGTTGGTGCGGTAACTGTAGAGGATGAAATATAGTTGTGCGGTAACTGTTAGAGGATGAATATATAGTTGGTGCGGTAACTGTAGAGGATGAATCAATAAGTTGGTTGTGGTAACTGGAGAGGATGAATCTATGGTTGGTGTGGTGTAAATGTTGAGGATGAATATATAGTTGGTGTGTAACTGGGAGAGGATGATCTATGGTTGTGTGGTAACTGGAGAGGATGAATCTATGGTTGAGTGCGGTCACTGTAGAGGATGAATCAATAGTTGGCTGTAGTAACTGGAGAGGATGAACTATGTTGTGGTGGTCACTGTAGAGGATGAATCAATAGTTAGTGTTCGTAAACTGTGGAGGATGAATCTATAGTGGTGTGGTAATGTAGAGGATGAATCAATAGTTAGTGTGGTAACTGTGGGGATGAATCTATGGTTGGTGCGGTAACTGTAGAGGTGAATCTAGGTTGGTGTGGTAATTGTAGAGGATAATCTATGGTTTGGTGGTAATTGTAGAGGATGAATCAATAGTTGGTGTGGTAACTGTATAGAGGATGAATTCAATAGTTGGTGTGGTAAACTGGAGAGGATGAATCATGGTTGGTGCGGTAACTGTAGAGGATGAATCAATAGTTGGTGTAGTAACTGGAGAGGATGAATCTATGGTTGGTGTGGTCACTGTAGAGGATGAATCAATAGTGGTGTAGTAACTGAGAGGATGAATCTATGGTTGGGTGTGGTCACTGTAGAGGATGAATCAATAGTAGTGTTCAGGTAACTGTGAGGATGAATCTATGGTTGTGTGGTAACTGCTAGAGGATGAATCAATAGTTAGTGTGGTAACTGGGAGGATGAATCGTATGGTTGGTGCCGGTAACTGTACGAGGTTGAATCTATGGTTGTTGTGGTAATTGTAGAGGATATCTATGTTGCGTGTGTAATTGTAGAGGATGAATCAATAGTTGTGTGGTAACTGGAGAGATGAATATAGTGTTGGTAACTGGTGAGGATGAATCTCTCGTTGGTGTGTAACTGTAGAGATGAATAATAGAGTGGTGTTGGTAGCTGTAGAGGATTGAATATATAGTTGGTGGGGTAACGTGCAGAGGATGAACATATAGTTGGTGTGGTAACTGTAGAGGATGAACATATAAGTTGTGTGGTAACTGTAGAGGATGAACATATAGTTGGTTGTGGTAACTGTAGAGGATGAATCTATAGTTGGTGTGGTAACTGGAGAGGATGAACATATAGTTGGTGTGGTAACTGAGGAGGATGAACATATTAGTTGTGTTGGTAACTGTAGAGGATGAATCAAGTGGTGTCGTAATTGGAGAGATGAATCTCTAGTGGTGCAGTAACTGCAGAGGATGAAGCTATATTTGGTGTGATCAGAGAAGCATAAGTTGGTGTGGTAACTGTAGAGGATGAACATATAGTTGGTGTGGTAACTGTAGAGGATGAACATATAGTTGGGTTGCAGTAACTGCAGAGGATGAAGCTATATTTGGTGTAGAAACTGCAGAGGATGAAGCTATAAAGTTGGTGTGTAACTGGTAGAGGATGAACATATAGTTGGTGTTGGTAACTGTAAGGGATGAACATATAGTTGGTGTGGTAACTGTAGAGGATGAACATATAGTTGTGTGTGGTAACTGTAGAGGGATGAACATATATTGTGTGGTAACTGTAGAGGATGAATCTTATAGTTGGTGTGGTAACTGGAGAGGATGAACATATAGTTGGTTGTCGGTAACTGGAGAGGATGAACATATAGTTGGTGTGTAACTGTAGAGGATGAATCTATAGTTGGTGTGGTAACTGGAGAGGATGAATCTCTAGTTGGTGCAGTAAC
>CM068954.1:3566695-3581079 GCA_035128595.1 Eptatretus atami
CAACAACATTATTTAAAAGTTTCTAATTTATAAACACCACTGCATGCAGCAGGTATTCAAATGAAATAAAGCCGATGTTGTGAATGAGAAAGAACAGAGATCAAGTTCAAGTTTGGCAGAATGTTTCACATTCCATTCGAGTCGTTTCTTATTTTAATTTACATCCTTTTATTCGCCGAAGATGCGTAGTTGCACGTTCTGAATCATCAAGTGAATTGCCCTGCTGTTGGGGAGAAGTCAGAAGCTGAAAAGGGAATCTGAAACCGTTGACCTTCCGGTGACCAAGCAGATGTTTGGAAAACTTGACTGGAGAAAAGAGAGCTCGTGTCGAGTTCAAAAATGAAACTCGTCACCAATGATTTACTTTGTGTTGTCACCTGGGAACCGGGCAAGCACAAGCCTGGCCCCAGTCATTTGGCAGCGTGGTTAAAGGCTTGGTTACCATGAGCAAGTGGCCGGTTTAGATTCAGAGCAAGATGATTGGAAGAACATTCTCAGACAGCTGCCTGGGAGAGAGTGAGGAGCCCTCAGGGAGGAAGAGAGCACAGTGGGTCTGTGCATCCTGTCACTGGGAATAAAGTGCAGGCACTCCTGGCACAGAGGCCTGCCAGAGGGTACGACGCAGAGCCTGAGGAATGGCCGCATACTGCTTTCGAGTTGAACGAGGCCAGGGAGCCGTGCAGGAAATGAAATGGGCTGAAGCCGCGATGCCTTCCAACATTGTCCCCATTTTCTTCTGTTCCTTTGCTCTAGACGAGGTTGTGTCCGAACTAATTTGAAAGCAAGATCATGGATGCAAAGTAGTATTCAGAGTATCCTGAAACCTTATGCACTATGAATCATTACGACAGGCGCCAAGCATGGGCAGCGGGCACTGTTGCCAACCCCAAACCCGCAGCCTGCAGAAACTGGCGTGATTCCAACTTGAAAGCTTTCCCATCCCAGTTGTTAGACGGTGAACGCAAACAGAGCGAAGGACGGCTTTCCGCGGGCTCTGTCCAAAGCAAACAAACGGCGGCCGGGCGCGGAAAGCAGGCAGGAAGGAAGCATGCTACTTTGGGAAAGGCTTCAGCAGGGGGATGTAGGCCCTAGGCCCTCAGGGCAATGTGGGGCAGACAGGAGCGGCTCCAATCGTACAGGCTTCTTCCTACCTCCTGCTCTCACAGATTTATGTCGATGCATATGCTGCCAGCCTAATTATGGATCTAGAACTGATTAGGTCTCTGTCTACGTTTCAAACACCCAAGCCTACCAAGTTTCGGGCGATGACCATCAGCACAAGTTTTAACTCGAGGCCCACGGCTTCATCCTCCACAGTTACCACACCAACGTATACTTCATCCTCCACAGTACCACACCACGTATACCTTCATCCTCAACAGTTACCACACCAACTTATAGCTTCATCCTTGCAGTTTCTACACCAAATATAGCTTCATCCTCTGCAGTTACTGCACCAACTAGAGATTCATCCTCTCCAGTTACCACACCAACTATAGATTCATCCTCTACAGTTACACACCAACTATATGTTCATCCTCTCCAGTTACCACACCAACTATATGTTCATCTCTCCAGTTACCACACCAACTATAGATTCATCCTCTACAGTTACCACAACCAACTATATGTATTCATCCTCTACAGTTACCACACAACTATATGTTCATCCTCTACAGTTACCACACCCAACTATATGTTTCATCCTCTACAGTACCACACCAACTATATGTTCATCCTCTACAGTTACCACACCAACTATATAGCTTCATCCTCTGCAAGTTCTACACCAAATATAGCTTCATCCTCTGCAGTTACTGCACCAACTATATGTTCATACTCTACCAGTTACCACACCAACTATATGTTCATCCTCTACAGTTACCACACCAACTTATAGCTTCATCCTCTGCAGTTTCTACACCAACATATAGCTTCATCGCTCTGCAGTTACTGCCACCAACTAGAGATTCATCTCTCCAATTACCACACCAACTATAGATTCATCCTCTACAGTTACCACAACCAACTATATGTTCATCCTCTCCAGTTACACACCAACTATATGTTCATCCTCTCCAGTTACCACACCAACTATAGATTCATCCTCTACAGTTACCCACCAACTATATTCATCCTCTACAGTTACCACACAACTATATGTTCATCCTCTACAGTTACCACACCAACTATATGTTCATGCCTCTGCAGTTACCCCACCAACTATATATTCATCCTCTACAGCTACCACAACCAACTATATATTCATCCTCTACAGTTACCACACCAAGAGAGATTTGCATCCTCACCAGTTACCACACCAACTATTGATTCATCCTCTCCAGTTACCACACCAACTATTGATTCATCCTCTACAATTACCACACCAACATAGATTCATCCTCTACAATTACCACACCAACCATAGATTCAACCTCTTACAGTTACCGCACCAACCATAGATTCATCCTCCCACAGTTACCACACTAATATTGATTCATCGCTCTCAGTTACCACACCAACCATAGATTCATCCTCCACAGTTACCACACTAACTATTGATTCATCCTCTACAGTGACCACACCAACCATAGATTCATCCTCTCCAGTACTACACCAACTATTGATTCATCCTCTACAGTGACCACACCAACCATAGATTCATCTCTCCAGTTACTACACCAACTATGATTCATCTCTACAGTTACCGACCAACCATAGATTCATCCTCCTCCAGTTACCACACCAACTATTGATTCATCCTCTACAGTTACCACAGCCAACTATTGATTCATCCTCTACAATTACCACACCAACCATAGATTCAATCCTCTACGAATTTACCATCACCATACCTGGACAACTCTAATTACCACCACATAGATTCATCCTCCACAGTTACACACTAAAACTATTGATTCATCCTCTACAGTTACCACACCCAACCATAGATTCATCTCCACAGTTACCACACTAACTATTGATTCATCCTCTTAACAGTGACCACACCAACCATAGATTCATCCTCTCCAGTTACTCACAACCAACTATTGATTCATCCTCTACAGTGACCGCACCAACCATAGATTCATCTCTCCAGTTACACACCAACCATAGATTCATCCTCTCCAGTTACTACACCAACTATATATTCATCCTCAACAGTTACCACACCAACCATAGATTCATCCTCTCCAGTACCACACCAACTATTGATTCATCCTCTACAGTTACCGCACCAACTATATATTCATCCTCTACGAGTTACCGGCGCACCAACTATATAATTTCATCCTCTACAGTTACCGCACCAACTATATATTCATCCTCTACAGTTACCGCGCATCCAACTATTCATATTCATTCCTCTACAGTTACCGGCACCAAACTATTGATTAATCCTCTAACAGTTACCACACCAACTATTGATAATCCTCTACATTACCGCCACCAACTATTGATTAATCCTCTACAGTTACCGCACGCAACTATTGATTTCATCCTCTACAGTTACCACACCAACTATTGATTCATCCTCTACAGTTACCACACAACTATATGTTCATCCTCTACAGTTACCGCGCACCAACTATATATTCATCCTCTTACAGTTACCGGCACCAACTATTGATTAATCCTCTACAGTTACCACACCAACTATTGATTCATCCTCTACAGTTACCACACCAAACTATATATTCATCTCCTCTACAGTTACCACACCAACTATTGATTCATCCTCTACAGTTACCACACCAACTATATGTTCATCCTCTACAGTTACCACACCAACTATAACTTCTTCTTGAGGAAGAAAAAGTTGTAGGCCAGTGGCAATAGCAGAGTTGACACAGCCGATTTCAGGGCTGCAGTCCTTATTCCATGTAGTGGTTGGACTCAGCCACAATCTGTATTTCCCAACCCCCGAGCCTTTTCTCTCTGCCCATCTCCGGCCATGCAAGGCAGTTTGGCACACGATGTGGGATAAACTCCTGCCAGCTGGCAGATCTACTTCCACAGCAGAGGGAGAATGAGAGAGGGAATTGGATAAAAGGGAAGAAAAACAGACAGAGAGAGAGAGAAAGAAACAAACATACTTTTATATTTATAAAAGACGAAGATCATTTATTTTCTCATAAGGTTTTATCCTGGACACCTAATGTCATTGTTCTGAGGTGCAGAAGTCCCATTAGGAATGTATGGAACAACTAACTGCATGCAGCCATGACAACAGGCGAAATAACCCCGTCCCAAGTCGACCGGCTGGTTTTCGCCTTTTGCCTTTCGCAACCCGAGTATTTCCACGACGTCGACTCGACAACCATTCGATCAAATGGTGGCCTATTTCATGGTCGCCTTAAATGGCCGCCGTGCTGAAGCCGAAGCTCCATTGGTCGGCTGCACAATGTTTTGCCGTCGCACTCTGTATTAAGCCATTTGTTCGAAGTGCCATCACTAAAGGAAGCGAGATCCCAAGGAACACGTGTGCAGCAGATGTTGAATTCCAAAACGAGGCCCGTGGTGTAGGGCTGGGCTCTGGCTTATGGGTCTTGCTCGTTGAGCCGCAAACCCCTGGGCTCAGGAAGAAACTTTTTCTGTTTTTCTTTTGCATATCTCTGGTTTCATTCACTGTATCTATTTTTCTTTTCTTTTTTATTTTTGTATATCTCTGGTTTCGTTCACTGTATATATCTCTTTTCTGGTTTTCCTTTCGTTTGTCTTTGGTTTCATTCACTGTATCTCCTATTTTATCTTTTTACCTCCACCACCGAAGGTGGAAGGAGGTTAATGGTTCACCCCTGCCCGTCTGTTTGTTTGTCTGTTTGTTTGTTTGTCTGTTTGAGTGCAGGATATCTCAAAAAGTTTTGGACAGATCCGGATAAAATTTGCTGGGCAGTTTGGGTGTGTGACAAGGACGAACTGATTAGATTTTTAGTGAAGATCCGGATCCGGCTACTGGAATTTTTTAGCTGATTCTTCACCATTCAGAGATCGGGCCAAAAACGATATATAGCACGATATCTCAAAAAGTTGTGGACCGATTCGGACGAAACTTTGTGGTCAGGTTAGGGGTGTGACAAGGATGAATTGATTCAATTTTGGTGAAGATCTGAAACGGCATCCGGATCTGATGTTTTAAAGTGATTCTTCACCATTGAGATTTTAGGCTAAAACAATATATGGTATGATATCTCAATGTTGTGGACGGATTCGGATGAAACTTTGTGAACAGGTTGGGTGCACAAGGACGAATTGATTCAATTTGGGTGTAGATCCGAATCCAGATCCGGAGACAGGATTGCTTTTTAATTACTAAAGTGATTCTTCACCATTGAGAGGGGGGGGGGGCAAAAACAATGTATTGCATGATATTTCATAAAAAGATTGGGCCGATATGTTCTCCTGGATCAGGCATTGCGTAGCTGAGGTATGCGTTCTACCGAGTGCCCTTCTCATTATTACAGCGTGTGCGCTGTATACAATTGCACCGAGTTTGAAATGTCCCCGGTGTCTACCACGTCTCCGGTCCCCCCCTCCCACGTGCCTGTGACAGCCAATGACAGTCGTCCGGTAGATGCAGTGCGTACCTAGACCGAAATGGCGACAATTGACGGAAATACCCCGAGTATTTCAATGGAAATTGTGAAACTAATGTGTTATATATGTGAAAACCATTGAATTTATTGCTTGACGGAAAAAAGCAAGAAACGCGCCCTCTCATGTACGACGACCGAAAGACGTCATTTCGCCCACCATCGCATTTCGCGCCGAAAGACGTCATTTCCGCCCACCATCGCATTTCGCGGCTGAAGACGTCATTTCCGCCCACCATCGCATTTCGCGCCGAAGACGTATTTCGCCCCACATCCGCATTTCGCAGCCGACGCCACCTGAAAGCTAGTTCTTCTTATTTTACATCATTCTTTTGTGGCCTCCTGCCACGCTGTATCGAACGATTTCATTCCTCTGTATATAAAGGTGCTTATCACAATAATAACAAGATTTTTACATTTCAAATATTAAGTCTGCTTTTTAATTGTTTTTCAACAGAAAAAGCATAAATTGCACATTTTAACATTAGTGTACTCATTTGCTTCACCACACGCGCTGTATTTAAGGATTTCACTTGTTTTATGTATCTGTGATTGCATTCATTGCATCTCTATTTATTTTCTGTTTTTCTTTTGGTGTATCTAATTTCATTCACTGCATCTCTCTTTCTTTTCTCTTTTTGTGTATCTCTGGTTTCATTCACTATATCTCTCTTTCTTTTCTATTTTTGTTTTGTGTATCTCTGTTGTCATTAAATGTATCTCTACTTATTTTCTGTTTTCCTTTTTGTGTTTCTCTTGTTTCATTCACCATATTTATCTTCTTTTCTATTCTTCTTTTTGCATATCACTGATTAAATTTGCATGCCTCTATTTTTCTTTTTTGTGCATCTCTATATATATATCTGTAATTGCATAATTTTGCATATCTCCTTTTTTCTTTTTGTGTATCTAGTTTCATTTACTGTATCTCTCATTCTTTACACTTTTTATTTATCTATGCTTTCATTCAATGTATCTCTGTTTCTTTTCTGTTTTCTGTTTCGTTTATCTCTGGTTTCATCCACAATAATCTTTTTCTTTTGCATTTTTCATTTTGTTTATCTCTAGTTTCATTTACTCTATCTCTTTCTTTTCTATTTTTCCTTTTGTAAATCTCTGGTTTAACTCATTCACTGGATATTTCTTTCCTTTCTAAATTTATTTTTATATATCTCTGGTTTAATGTACTGTATCTATCTTTCTTTTCTGTTTTTATTTTTATTTATTTTTCTCTGGTTTCATTCACTGTATCTCTTTTTTTCTGTATTTCTTTTTGTGTATCTCTGGTTTCATTCATTGTATCTCTTTCTTTTTCTGTTTTTTTCTTTTTCTGTTTATTTCTTTTTCACATCTCCAGTTTCATTCACCATATCTCTTTTTCTTTCCTGTTTTTCATTTTGTTTATCTTTAGTTTTATTGACTGTATCTTTCTTTCTTTTCTGTATTTCTTTTTTATATCTCTCATTTCATTCAATATATCTCTCTTTCTTTTATGTTTTTTGTTTTGTTTATCTCTGGTTTCATTCACCATATCTCTTTCTCTTTTTTAATTTTGTTTATGTATAGTTTCATTCACTGCATCTCTTTTTTTTCCTGTTTTTCTTTTTGGATATCTTTGTTTTCGTTCACTGTATATCTCTTTGTTATCTATTTTTGGTATCTCTGATTTCATTCACTGTATCTCTCTTTCTTTTCTGTTTTTCTTTTTGTATATGTCTGGTTTCATTCACTGTATATCTTTTTTTTCGATTTTTCATTTTGTTCATCTCCAGTTTCATTTACTGTATCTCTTTCTTTTATGTTTTTTGTTTTGTAAATCTCTGGTTTCATTCACAATGTCTCTCTTTCTTTTCTGTTTTTCTTTTTGTATATCTCTGGTTTCATTCACTGTATATGTTTCTTTTCTATTTATCTTTTTTTACGTATCTCTGGTTTAATCCACTGTATGCATATTTATTTTCTCTTTTTCTTTTTGTATATCTCTGGTTTCATTTACTGTAATCTATTTGTTTTCTACTTTTGTTTTGTGTATCTCTGATTTCATTTAATGTATCTCTATTTATTTTCTGTTTTCCTTTTTGTGTTTCTTTTGTTTCATTCACTATATTTCTCTTCCTTCTTATTTTTCTTTTTGTATATCTCTGATTTAATTAACTCACTGTGTATCGATTTATTTTCTTTATTTATTTTTGTGTATCTCTGGTTTCATTGACTATATGTATTATTTTGTATTTTATTTTTGAAAAACTTTGGTTTAATTCATTCACTATGTATCTCTTTCTTTTCTGTGTTCTTTTTCATTTTCTCTGGTTTCATTCACTGTATCTCTTTTCTGTATTTCTTTGTGTGGATCTGGTTTCATTCACTGTATCTCTCTTTCTTTTCTATTTTTCTTTTTCACATCTCCAGTTTCATTCACCATATTTCTCTTTCTTTTCTGTTTTTCGTTTTGTTTATCTTTAGTTTTGTTCATTGTATCTCTTTTTCTTTTCTTTGTTTCTTTTTTATATCTCTGGTTTCATTCACTGTATTGCTCTTTCTTTTCTCTTTTTCTATTTGTGTATCTCTTGTTTGATTACCATGTCTCTTTCTCTTCTGTGTTTCTTTTTGTGTATCTCTTGTTTCATTAACTGTATTTCTCTTTCTTTTCTATTTTTCTCTGTGGATATCTCTGATCAAATTTACTCACTCTATATCTATTTCTTTTCTATTTTTCTTTTCGTATATCTCGAGTTTCATTCGCTGTATCTCTCATTCTTTGCACTTTTTATGTATCTCTGGTTTCATTCACTATATCTCTTTCTTTTCTGCTTTTCTTTTTGCACATCTCTAGTTTCATTCAATGTCTCCCTTCTTTTCTATTTTTCTTTTTGTATACCTCAAAATGCAATGACTGTATATCTTTATTTTCTGGTTTTTCTTTTCTTTATCTCTGATTTAATTCCCTGCGTACCTCAGTCTTTTCTATTTTTCTTTTTGTGTACCTATGGATTAATTAATTCACTGTATCTCTCTTTCTTTTATGTTGTTTGTTTTGTAAATCTCTGGTTTCATTCACAATGCCTCTCTTTCTTTTCTGTTTTTCTTTTTGTATATCTCTGGTTTCATTCACTGCATATGTTTCTTTTCTATTTATCTTTTTACGTATCTCTGGTTTAATTCACTGTATGCATATTTATTTTCGGTTTTTCTTTTCGTATGTCTCTGGTTTCATTTACTGTATTTCTCTTTGTTTTCTACTTTTGTTTTGTGTATCTCTGATTCCATTCAATGTATCTCTATTTATTTTCTGTTTTCCTTTTTGTGTTTCTTTTGTTTCATTCACTATATTTCTCTTCCTCTCTTATTTTTCTTTTTGTATATCTCTGATTTAATTAATTCACTGTATATCGATTTATTTTCTTTATTTATTTTTGTGTATCTCTGGTTTCATTGACTGTATGTATTATTTTGTATTTTATTTTTGGAAAACTTTGGTTCAATTCATTCACTGTGTATCTCTTTCTTTTCTGTGTTCTTTTTCTTTTTCTCTGGTTTCATTCACTGTATCTCTTTTCTGTATTTCTTTGTGTGGATCTCTGGTTTCATTCACTGTATCTCTCTTTCTTTTCTATTTTTCTTTTTCACATCTCCAGTTTCATTCACCATATTTAGGTCATCTCTTCGAGCATGACCTAATAATATTGGTGTTGAGAGGAGAGGTGCCGGATCCGTGCCGTCGTCCGTCCGTTCTTCCGTTCACAATGAAGTTGAAGGGAAGATCTGGTCATTAGTGATCCTGATAGAGGTCGATGAGACGTACACGATGGTTGACTTTCAAGGTCACCGAAGGTCAAGGTCAAGGTCACGAGGCCTTTGAATTTGCGAAAATGACGATTTTCAAATTCTATCTCCTCCGCCATTTCTCAAGCGATGTTGAATTTGATTGTGGCATATGAATGTATGGGACAATATCTAAATTTTGATCGGGCCGGATTTTCGATATTGCTTTCGTTTTCGTGTCACGTGACTTAAAAGTTGGCAAAAAATGCGAAAATGAACGATTTTCATGCGAAAATGAGATTTCAAAATTATCTCCTACATTTCTCAAGCGATCTTGAATTTGATTGTGGCATATGAATCTATGGGACAATATCTAAATTTGGTCAGGCCGGATTTTCGATATTCGCTTTCGTTTTCGTGTCACGTGACTTCAAAGTTGGCCAATAATGCGAAAATGACGATTTTCAAAATCTATCTCCTCCTACATTTCTCAAGCAATTTGAATTTTATTGTGGCATATGATCTATGGGACAATATTAAATTTTGGTCGGGCCGGATTTTCGATATTCGCTTTCGTTTTCGTGTCACGTGACTTCAAAGTTGGCAAAAAATGAAAATGACGATTTTCATGCGAAAAATGACGATTTTCAAAATCTTATCTCCTACATTTCTCAAGCGATCTTGAATTTGATTGTAGCATAAATAATCTATGGGACAATGTCTAAATTTTGTCGGGCCGGATTTTCGATATTTGCTTTCGTTTTCGCGTCACGTGATTCAAAGTTTGCAAAAACTGCCCTACCTTCAGGAGGCTATATATTTTCTCGCAGAGATGACCGTACTCCGCACGGGGGTAATTTTTTCACCCCTTTTTCGCCCTTGGACCAAACACTTCCCCCCCCTTTTTCCCTTGGACCAACCACTTCCCCCCCCCTTTTCGCCCTTGGACCAAACCACTTTTTTCCCCCTTGAACAAACCACTTTTGCCTCCCTTTTTCACCCTTGGACCAAACCACTTTTTTCCACCCCTTTTCCCCTTGGACCAAACCACTTTTTTCCCCGTTGGACCAAACCACTTTTTCCCCCTTGGACCAAACCACTTCCCCCCCCCCTTTTTCGCCCTTGGACCAAACCACTTTTTCCCCCTTGGACCAAACCACTTTCCCCCCTTTTTCGCCCTTGGACCAAACCACTTTTTTCCACCCCTTTTTTCGCCATTGGACCAAACCACTTTTTTCCCCCTTTTTCCCCCTTGGACCAAACCACTTTTTTCCCGTTGGACCAAACCACTTTTTTCCCCCTTGGACCAAACCACTTTTTTCCCCGTTGGACCAAACCACTTTTTCCCGTTGGACCAAACCACTTTTTCCCCCCTTGGACCAAACCACTTTTTCACCCCTTTTTCGCTCTTGGACCAAACACTTTTTCCACCCCTTTTTCGCCCTTGGACCAAACCACTTTTCCCCCCCTTTTCGCTTGACCAACCACTTTTTGGTCATCTCTTCGAGCATGACCTAATAATATTGGTGTTGAGAGGAGAGGTGATGATCCGTCCGTCCGTCGTCCGTTCAAATGAAGTTGAAGCGGGAGATCTGGTCATTAGTGATCCTGATAGAGGTCGATGAGATGTACACGATGGTATGACGTTTCAAGGTCACCGAAGGTCAAGGTCAAGGTCACGAGGCCTTTGAAGTTGCGAAAATGACGATTTTCAAATTCTATCTCCTCTGCCATTTCTCAAGCGATCTTGAATTTGATGCAGCATATAAATCTATGGAAATATCTAAATTTTGTCGGGCCGGATTTTCGATTCGCTTTCGTTTTCGACGTCACGTGACTTCAAAGTTTGCAAAACTGCCCTACCTTCAGGAGGCTAGTATATTTCTGCAGAGATGACCGTCACTCCCACACGGGGGTAATTTTTCTCTTTATTTTCTGTTTTTCATTTTGTTTATCTTTAGTTTTGTTCATTGTATCTCTTTTTCTTTTCTCTGTTTCTTTTTTATATCTTTGGTTTCATTCACTGTATTGCTCTTTCTTTTCTCCTTTTTTCTATTTGTGTATCTCTTGTTTGATTAACATGTCTCTTTCTCTTCTGTGTTTCGTTTTGTGTATCTCTTGTTTCATTCACTGTATTTCTCTTTCTTTTCTATTTTTGTCTTTGGATATCTCTGATTTAATTTACTCACTCTATATCTATTTCTTTTCTATTTTTCTTTTCGTGTATCTCGAGTTTCATTCACTGTATCTCTCATTTTTTGCACTTTTTATGTATCTCTGGTTTCATTCACTATATCTCTCTTTCTTTTCTGCTTTTCTTTTTGTACATCTCTAGTTTCATTCAATGTCCCCCTTCTTTTCTATTTTTCTTTTTGTATACCTCAAAATGCAATGACTGTATATGTTTCTTTTCTGGTTTTTCTTTTCTTTATCTCTGATTTAATTCCCTGTCTACCTTTTTCTTTTTGTGTACCTCTGGATTAATTAATTCACGATATCTCTGGTTTAATTCACTGTATCTCTCTTTCTTCTCTCTTTTTCTCTGATGTATCTCTGCGTTCATTCACTGTATCTAACGTTCTTTTCTATTTTTCTTTTTGTGTATCTCTGGTTAAATTCATTCACTGTATATCCATTTATTTTCTAAAAAAAAATTTTTTTTTGTATATCTCTGGTTTCATTCACTGCATCTCTTTCTTTTCTATTTCTCTTTTTATGTATCTCTGGTTTCATTCACGGTCCATCATTTTTTCTTTATTTTTTTTTGTGTATCTCTGATTTAATTCATTCACTTTATCTCTCTTTCTTTTCTATTTTTCTTTTTGTGTATCTCTGGTTTCATTCACTGTATCTTTATTTTCTATTTTTCTTTTTGTAAATCTCTGGTTTCATTTGCTGTATCTCTTATTGTTTTATTTTTATTTTTCTAAATCTCTGATTTAATTCATTCACTGCATCTCTCTTTCTTTTCTGTTTTTCTTTTTATTACCTCTGCCACCGAAAGTTGGAGGAGGTTATGTTTTCACCCCTCAGTTCTTATTTATTTACGTTCTATGAACAAGTTCTTATAGATTTATGTTTCAAATATTAGTTCTTGTACATTTAGGTTATATTAAACAGTTCTTATAGATTTTGGTTATAATAACCAGTTCTTGTAGATTTAGGTTATATTAAACAGTTCTTCCAGATTTAGGTTCTATGAACCAGTTCTTATTGCTTTAAGTTATATGAACCGGTTCTTGTAAATTGATGTTATAATAACCAGTTCTTATTGCTTTAGATTATAATAACTAGTTTTTTATAGATTCAGTTTGTAATAACCAGTTCTTATTACTTTAGGTTTTATTAACCAGCTCTCATAGATTTAAGTTATATTAACCAGTTATTATAAATTTAGGTTATATTAACCAGTTGTCGTGTTGCTTGTGAAGCTTCAAGGCATAAACAGGAAGCATGGTTTTTTCGACCATGCAGTTTGGCCTGCGTGTCAAGGGTCATACTCTGTTGTTTGGACAAGCTTTACCATGTACTGTATTTAGCTTTGTCATAAAGTTTGGATTTTTTATTTTGTTTTTTGTTTTGTATACCTGGTCAAGGCTCGTATGAGAGCGAACACATAACGCACAGCAAGGGGAGCATGAGTCCCCTCTCTCCTCCACTCTCCACCTCCTCTTCTGCCGCGGCCCTCCCCCACCTACAATGGCCTGATTTCCGATCATCAATTTGGTTTCAGACCAGGTACTCCACACAGATATGCTGCTTCTGCTCTCCCAACAATGGATGGACCTCAATGCCGGACATGAAATCAGAGCCGTATCCCTGACATATCGCATGTTTTTGACACATCGGTCTGTGTCATCTCTCAATTATGGTATCCAAGGCATCTCACCATGGCTCGCAACCTTCCTCGCCTGTCGCACGCAAGTGTGCCCTTAATGGAGTTCTTTCATCCCCTCTCCTGTGTCAGGCTGGAGTTCCTCAAGCAGCGTTCTGGCCCTGTTCTTTTTCTGGTTTCATCAATGATCTCTCCGACTCCTGGAAAAACCTTTTATCACTTTGTTGATGGATCCACCCTCTGCCGTACCATCTGTCATCCCTCAGACCGGCAAGCAGCAGCTTCTTCGCTCACTGTAGATCTGTATAAATCACAAAACTGGTCCAACACGTTGGAACTGTCTTCATCCGGACAAAATTCCACACTGTCTCTCGAAAGGACCATTTGGAACCCTCCCCCATCTACTTTCTCACAATCTCTGAAGAAGTCCTTTCTTTAAGCTTCTGGTCTCACTATCTGCCATCTTTCTGGGAAAGCCACTTTCCAGCCTGGCCTCCAAAGCAGTCGCCGACTGGGAATTCCTCCGTCATGCAAAGTCCTTTCTCGGCCCACCTAGCTCCTGACCAATACAACGCTTTGTCCACAGTCTGATGGAGTACTGTGCTTCCCCTCTGGGCTGGTGCTCCTGCCTCCCACCTTTTTGGCTTCACACTGTGGAAACCAAGCATTTCGGATCATTGGCATTCTCCCCGGATGAGCTGACTTTGGGTCTCTCACTCTCTCACTGCAGGTAGGTCGGTGGTCTTTTTGTCTTCTATCGTCTCTCTCCGTCTCGCCCTCCCCCCCCACTCTGTCCACAATTTGTCCCCCACATTCCTGCAGGGCACTCAAGATCCGCCAACAACCCTTTCTGGTAAAACTACCAAAATCACGAATCACTGCTCACCTTCATTCTTTCATTCCTCTTTTTTTACGCCTTTTGAAAAAACTCCCTCACTCTGTCAATCCCATTCTTCCTCCAGGCCTTCAAACAGTGTTCGCCACCACCTCTTATGTCCCCCATCCAATCCTCGATCTTTTCTACCCCGGGATCACCCAAACCACCTACTTTAATTCCCTGCTTTCCTTCCTGAAAGTCCCTGTAATGTCATCTTGTATACCCGTGTTCTCCGCCCATCCCTCTCCCTTCCCCAGATCTCCTATGTCTCTGTTCCTCACTGTTTTTTCCTCCCACTCCCGCCCCTCCCATCTCT
>CM068954.1:3581227-3592489 GCA_035128595.1 Eptatretus atami
ACCTCCATCCATTGTTGGGAGAGCAGAAGCAGCATATCTGTGGTGGAGTGACCTGGTCTGAAACCAAATTGATGATCGGAAATCAGGCCATTGGAGAAGAGGAAGGATTTAATGTCTGAAGTGATGATGGATTCCATGACCTTGCTGATGATTGGGAGAAGGCTGATTGGTCTGGAGTTGCAGAGATCTGTTTTGCACCTTTTTTTATGCAGGGCAGTAATGTTTGCTGATTTCCAAGCAGATGGCAGATGACCTTGAGCAAATGAGAGGGTGAATAGAACAGTGAGAGGAGTGAGCAAGAGCAGAGGAGCAGGTTTTTAGAACACGTGGGCTGATGCCGTCTGGACGGGTTGCAGAATCTGGGTCGAGGTTTCACAGCAAGCTCTCCACTTTGTCAGAAGAAAAAAACACAGAGTCCAGGGACAGTTGTGTGCGTTTAAGGGACAGTTAAAACCTTTTTCAATGTAAAAAGGCATCTCTAAATGGAGAAACACCAAACATAGCTTGTTAAAATATGCATTTTGACCTTAGGGCCAAGGTGCATGTGTTTTGCTTTGACAAGCTTTGTATGGCCATGTACTCTGGTCTTCAAGCTAAAGTGCATGTGGTCAGTAACCTTTGGCAGATTCCTTTTTGCATATATTATACCTTTTTATATAAAAATGCATTTCTCAGCATAGAAACAGCACTTTCTCAGACTGGTCTATTTTTTGGAACAATGATCTAAGACTCGTTAAGGAGCTTGTGTGCATATACGTTTGTGTGGGTGCGTCATATATATATATATATATATATATATATATATATATATAATCATCAAAAGCAGGATAATAGCCTGGTGTTGATGTAACGGTTAAGGTGGCTGACTTCGAGATCTTTGGGTCCTGAGTTTGAGCCACTGTCCTGCCATTGAAATAACACCATGTAGGTTGACTCAGCCTGTCATCCTTCCAAGGTCGGCAAAATGATTACACGCTTGCTGGGGTAAAAGGCCAATTGAGTACCCTGTGTCGGAGTGTCAGAATGTTGGAGTGGCGACTTGTCCAGGACTGTACTCCTTAGCCAAATGAAACTGCCTTGGCAGTCTGATGTGCCTCGTGGTGTGAAAGGAATGGTTGTTTTATTTTAAAAGCAGGACAATGGCATTACAAGATGTGAATTGCGAGGTGTTGATGGAAACCTATGAAGGTCCACCTGACAATACGCACTGCTCCTTTTGGTGAGAGGTTCATGCTAATACTATGTGGAGATTTGTATCTCAGGAATTTGCCTCAAAAATACATGAATTATTTCATCACAGCTAGTGAGATCTCTGCTCACCTTAAACTATCTTTGAGGTCGAGTTCCTTTGTACAAACATCTGGGCAGCTTCATTGCTTGACCTACACCCTTGATGCATGAAGGACTCGATGTTCGGGACATGGGACAACTGCAACGCCCCATCTCTCGTGTCTTCCCAATGGCTTCGGATTTGTTTGGGATTCTTTTTGGAATCTGTGCAATAAATAATATGTTCTTAAACAATGGCGAATTTATCGTTTCAAAATAGCAATGTTGCCTGAGTGGTTGAACCATAGCAAGAGTAAATATTTACAAGATACATCAGGAACGTCCATTGAACCAAGTACAAAACACAAAGTCTGACCTTGAGGAACTATCAAAAAAGTTAAAGTCACGAGCAAAATTAACTTAATGATTTAATTGCAAAGATCGAAAAGATCATTTTTGTTCGGCAACACAACAGCACAGCTGAGTGACACGCTCGGTAGTCCTTTATCTTTTGGTGGGTTTGCAAGAGAGCATGTGTGGATTAATATTCCAGCAGTACCAAATGAAATAAATAAATAGACCATTTGGTGCTCACACACATCCGGCCGAGGCCTTGGCTTGTTGCCTCGATGATGAGAGGAGCACTGCGGGAGGAAACGAAATAAATTCCTCCCCGATTGCTCGCAGATGGACATCGCTCATCAACTCAAACTGCTCCTTATACTCTCGGGGGGTTTTGTTTTCCTTCTTTTCCTTTCTTTGCAAAATCGCACACACGATAACTTACAGGTTCGAAGGAAGATAACATCTAAAACGACACGAAAGGCAACACCGAGAGAATCTGTGTCGTCCTCCCTACCGGGCCGTGAGAACGACGAGGGAAGGAATACCGTAGTGTTAATGGCACGGCGATCGATTTCTCTTGGCTAGCAACTTGTAAATAAGCAGTTCGGTAGACCAGAGAGACGAATTCTGGTGATGAAAGGTAATTGGGAATCGCCAACAAAAGGTCGCACGGTCTTTGTTATGGTGGTCAAGGTCCAAACTTGACCAAAAAAGGTCAAGTGGGAGTACAGCAACTCTTTTCTTTCACATTTCCAGAAGAAATCTATTTCCGATGACTTTGCTCAAGTCGTGTTCGAACCTTTCTCTCTGCGCTCCCCCTTAAGGGTCGTTGTCTTTTGGGATTTAAGGAGAGATCCCTTTCAGGATTTCTCACCTGTTCCATTTGGGTTATACTCTTTTCCTTCCCAGGTAGCCCAAGATGTGCCGCACCCATCCTAGTGAGCTTGGACACCTTGCCAACTGTCTGTACAATGAGCCGGATTGCGTCCTGCGTCTTTGGTGACCTGTGCAGTGGGAGTGTTGTGAGCCTGCGGGGGGGGGGACATGATTTCACGCCCACCCCTAACCCTCCTAAGCGCTTAAGGAAGTGATACCAGTGGAAAGAAAGATAGTGAAGTGGCATATATACCGTGAGAAAGGAAATAAGAAATTATAAGAAGCTTTAACACCTTTTTCCCACCTTTATGGATATTGCACGTGATTTTGTCCTTGCAAATACAACGGTGATCAAGAGACACCATAACAAAGGATAGATCGTGTAAGGCATGGTACGTGCTCCATCTGTGGCACCTTCCAGTGCAATGCAAGTCCAACAAACATGGAGCTCTGTAGTGGGGCAACTTTTTGGGGGAAATCATTATATCTGTGGGAAAATCACTCCCGATTTACGAACTACTTTTCAGGAACACATGGTGTTCGTAAATGGGGAGATTATGTGTACAAACTCAGCATTACGCATGCATCGTGTACTCCTCATCGGCGCCATCTTGTTAGTTCGAATCTGCCGCCGAGAAACCGTGACTCTGGAAGGTTCATGATCACGTGGTTTGCTTTCACTGGAACACCTGACTGGAGAGGGTTCGTGATCACGTGTGTAGCACTGGTACCTCGTCTTATTTTATTTAAAAATCTAACACTGAAAAACAAGGGATTTCCCAAGCATGATATTTCTGCTGATATAATCTCTATATATAATACAAGCTTGCACACTAAAAACTTGGCTCGCCATCACACGATTCCTATGAAATTGCTGTGGCACTTAGCGACATGCCGACAATGTTTGGAAGTCTTGGCGTTCCATAGAACCACTTGCATTTGTACAATGCGTATTTTTTTTCATTCCCCGTGTACGGTCTGTCGTCTGCTACCAGCTATGTTGTCTGCTATCCGTGCAGTGGACGGGTATCGCTGTAATATTTGTTGTCACATTATCACGTATAACATGTCCACCTTCTGCACCCCCTCAGTACGCCACTGTACCTGTTACAATTGATCTTTCCATTGATTGGTCATTCCGAGTTGAAGGCCATTAATTGTCACCGGTGACTTGTGTTAATGAGGTTGTTTCACTTCATTACCTCTGTTATCTTCATTTCACAAGTTTTCAAAACAAAATTGCCAACATTACATTTAGCGAATTTTATCTTGCTGATGACGCCTTTAAAAAACAAACAAATCAATTAAAAATAAATTTCGCCACATGTTCGTCACATCATTGTCTCTGTGATTCGTCTGATAAATTACTCGGTTAACCAGCAAGTTCAACTTCGTGGATTTCAAAGGTGGTTCCCGTGGAGGCAGTCACGGCTTTCGAGGGCCATGATTGGCCAAATAAGCACGTGACATTCGAAAGCCAATCACAGGTTAACAAACGCAAGACGCTGCGACCTCCACAGACATGACGTTTCTAATTCACAAAATTGCATTTGTTGTTCAATGGTGCATTATGTAAATATTTATGTTCGTCAGGTGAAGCAAAAATTCGTTAAGGCCCTGTCACACCTTGACATTTTAGCCAGCGTATGGCAAGGTATCAAAATGTATGTAAAACGCGGTCGTAGCGCTGAACTATTGCTGGTTTTTTTCCAGTTTTGGACGTATCATAACGAGTTGGACGTATGCATAACGTATTAGTAACGTACACAGAACGTTTCGATAACATATAGATAACTTATATCAATGAATGCTGAGCGTGTTGTCGGCGTTCACAACCTATGCCCAACGATAGTCTAACTTATGCATAGCGCGGCGCAGCGTATCGCGACGATCACTTGGCGTAGGCTATTAATAGGCTGCGGCTCGACGATTCAAATCATAACCGCACTAGACATCGAAGTGTCAAGCCGCTGTCACACCTTGACGTTTTAGCCAGCGTATCGACGTATGAAAAATTTTCCGAATACGCTGGCACACGTCGATTACGTTATGGGTAAGTTTTGTATACGTTAAGAGCACGCTGAAGCACGCTGGCATACGTCGTAGACGCGAGTAGTCGCAAATTTCCAGCAGTTGAAAATTTTCGACGTATGCCAGTGTATGACACACGTTCCGCATACGCTGGCCATAAGTTGTAGGCACTTACGCGATTGTTGACACACGTCGACACACGTTACTTGTAAGTTACTCATAAGTCGAACACGTCGAGATAATGGTAGCGTCAGTGTTCCAGACTCCCTGGTTTTTTTTGGGGGGGGGGGTTTCGGTATGACGGTGATGTTGACACTCTGATTTCTAGTGCGGGTATGATTTAAATCGTTAGCGGGCACCTATTAATTATATTATAATAAATCGACGACGATGGTTCACGAGCGGTATTTGACGATGTAGATGCTTCAGAAGTCAAGGATGAGACAATGTGATAATGTTTGACCAAGTTATAAAAACTGATCAACATGATGTGGTACGAGTGACAGGTTATTAGCTGCAAAATGTCGAAAACCCGGTTTCGTTCAACAACTTTAAAAATTTGACCTTTGCATAACCTTTAAAGGTCCAAAAACAATGTTGTGGACATTAAAATAAGGAAACAGGATACGTGCTATAGCTTAATGGAGTTAGTTCGTTGAAGAAGGTCGAAAACACGGTTCGATTCCCACAACTTGGAAAATTGACCTTTGTGAACTTTAAAGTCAAAGTCAAGGATATATGACCTTTGGTGCAAACCTTCCTCTGGAACATCCAGGAACAATATAACGTCATATAGGCTATATGGCATTCACACTCCTCGGATTATCCATACTTTGATGAAATCAGCGTAAAAACAAACTTGAAGGGGCGCCACGGCAAGGTGTTCGAGATAGAGAAAAATGGTTTTGAAGACTTTAGGTGGGGACTCAAGACCTCAAGATTATGCATAAAAAATATTGTCATCCTAGCTCTCAAAGTTTGGCGGTCGTCTGATTTTTATGTCAAAATTCGAAATTTTTAAGTTCATGACCTTGTGACCTTGACCTTGGGACTAATAAAAAATCGAGCTCCGTGGGGCTATGCAGGTGCCATTGGGCTAACCAAATACCGAAACCCCTGCCAGATTCGAACAACCCCTCGGAGAATAATTTTTTTTATGTCAAAATCGCAATTTTCTAAGTTCGTGACCTTGTGACTTGACCTTGGGACGAAAATAAAAAATTGAGCTCCGTGGGGCTATGCAGGTGCCATTGGGCTAACCAAATACCGAAACCCCTGTCAGATTCGACAAAACCCTAGGAGAAGATGCAATTGAAATCGGCTACCCCTAAAAACACATGTTTTTTGGCGTGGCTCCGCCCATAATGGGCGGACCACGCCCATTTCAGGAAAACAACTAGATCATGATATAAACCTCCCACCAAAATTTCATCAGGATCGGATCAAAACCCACGGAGCTATGCTCGGGACAGACAGACAGACAGACAGACAACAGACGACAGACAGACAGACAGACAGACACACACAATACGAATATAGTGTCACTTATATTTTTCGTGAAACCAATAACCGCACTAAAAATCGAAGTGTCAATCACCGTCATACCGAAGAAAAAAAAGAAAAAAAACAACAAACCAGGGAGTCTGGAACACTGACGCTAACCATTACCTCGACGTGTTCGACTTATGAGTAACTTACACAAGTAACGTGTGTCGACGTGTGTCAATGATCGCGTAACGTGCCTACAACTTATGGCCAGCATTATGCGGAACGTGTGAGTCATACGCTGCATACGTCGAAAAATTTCAAGCATGGAAAATTTGTCTAACAGCTCGGCGTACTACGACGTATGCCAGCGTGCTCTTAACGATACAAAACTTACCCATACGTATTCGACGTGTGCCAGCGTTTTAGACAAATTTTTCATACGTCGGCAATCGCTGGCTAATCGTCAAGGTGTCGACAGCCTTTAGATATGAGATGGAGCAATCCCGTGTTTAAAATCTAAACCTCTTACCCTTTAAGTTGAATATGTGTCCAGGATAGGCTTCAAATGCCTTTTCACACCACCTTTAGTGGTTGTTATTCTTGTTCATTGAAGGCTAATACAAGAACACACACACACACATACACACACACACACACATACACATACACACACAACATACATACACACATACATACACACATACACACACATACACACATAGCACATACACACACATACACACACACATACACACACATACATACACACACATACACACACACACACACACACACACAATACATACACACATAGAACATACACACTACAATCTACCACACATACAACCCACACACACACACACACACATACATACACATACACATACACACATACACATACACACACATTTAGAAATCTTGGCATACCTGAACCTCAAAATGCCTGACACTCCCATTAAAAACAACACAACCAGACAGCTGGTCATTAATTTGCAGGCCCGGTGGCCTCCTCACAGCTGCGCTCGGCTCCCGGCCCTCAATCTCGGCCATTGGACTCGGGCCTCGCAGCGGCTTCCAGCCACCCACCACAGGAAACACCGACTGACCCATTGACAGAGAGAGGAATCGGCTGCCATGGAGGCCTTTCCCTCCCCTGGCTTCTTTCAGCCTTTGTGTGAGATTGCCTTCAGTACTTGTGCCATGTAATCTCCCTCCACTGAATACAAATTTCCCTTTTGCTTTGTGCCAACGTGTGTCCTTGGTGTGTGTTTAACATGACATTCCTCTTTATAAACATTGGGGTGTTGTGTTAACATGAATTCCTCTTATAAACATGGGTGTGTGTTTAACATGACATTCCTCTTTAAAACATGGGGTGTGTGTTTAACATGACATTCCTCTTTATAAACATGGGTGTGTGTTTAACATGACATTCCTCTTTATAAACAGGGGTGTGTTTAACATGACATTCCTCTTATAAACATGGGGTGTGTGTTTAACATGACATCCTCTTTATAAACATGGGTGTGTGTTTAACATGACATTCCTCTTTATAAGCATGGGGTGTGTGTTTAACATGACATTCCTCTTTATAAACATGGGTGTGTGTTTACATGACATTCCTCTTTATAAACATGGGTGTGTGTTTAACATGACATTCCTCTATATAAACATGGGGTGTGTGTTTAACATGACATTCTTCTTTATAAACATGGGGTGTGTGTTTATCATGACATTCCTCTATATAAACATGGGGTGTGTGTTTAACATGACATTCCTCTTATAAACATGGGTGTGTTTAACATGACATTCCTCTTTATAAACATGGGGTGTGTTTAACGTGACATTCTTCTTTATAAACATGGGGTGTGTGTTTAACATGACATTCCTCTTATAACATGGGTGTGTGTTTAACGTGACATTCCTCTTTATAAACATGGGTGGTGTTTAACATGACATTCCTCTTATAAACATGGGTGTGTGTTTATCATGACATTCCTCTTTATAAACATGGGGTGTGTGTTTAATGTGACATTCCTCTTTATAAATATGGGGTGTGTGTTTATCATGACATTCCTCTTTATAAACATGGGGTGTTGTTAACGTGACATTCCTCTTTATAAACATGGGGTGTGTGTTTAACATGACATTCCTCTTGATAAGCATGGGGTGTGTGTTTAACATGACATTCCTCTTTATAAACATGGGGTGTGTATTTAACATGACATTCCTCTTTATAAACATGGGGTGTGTGTGTTAACATGACATTTCGTCTTTATAAACATGGGGTGTGTGTTTAATATGACATTCCTCTTTATAAACATGTGGTGTTTGTTTACCATGACATTCCTCTTTATAAACATGGGTGTGTGTTTAACATGACATTCCTCTTTATAAATATGGGGTGTGTGTTAACATGACATTCCTCTTTATAAACATGGGGGTGTGTGTTTAACATGACATTCCTCTTTATAACATGGGTGTGTGTGTTTAACATGACATTCCTCTATATAAACATGGGGGTGTGTGTTTAACATGACATTCCTCTTTATAAACATGGGTGTGTGTTTAACATGACATTCCTCTTTAGAAACATGGGTGTGTGTTTTAACATGACATTCCTCTTATAAACATGGGGTATGTGTTTAACATGACATTCCTCTTTATAAACATGGGTGTGTGTATTAACATGATATTCCTCTTTATAAACATGTGGTGTGTGTTTAACATGACATTCCTCTTATAAACATGGGGTATGTGTTTAACATGACATTCCTCTTTATAAACATGGGGTGTGTGTTTAACATGAAATTCCTCTTTATAAACATGGGGTGTGTGTTTAACATGACATTCCTCTTTATAAACATGGGGTGTGTGTTAACATGACATTCGTCTTTATAAACATGGGGTGTGTGTTTAATATGACATTCCTCTTTATAAACATGTGGTGTTGTTACCATGACATTCCTCTTTATAAACATGGGTGTGGTTTAACATGACATTCCTCTTTATAAAATGGGGTGTGTGTTTAACATGACATTCCTCTTATAAACATGGGTGTGTGTGTTTAACATGACATTCCTCTCTATAAACATGGGGTGTGTGTTTAACATGACATTCCTCTTTATAAACATGGGGGTGTGTTTAACATGACATTCCTCTTTATAACATGGGGTGTGTGTTTAACATGACATTCCTCTTTATAAACATGGGTGTGTGTTAACATGACATTCCTCTTTATAAACATGGGTGTGTGTTTAACATTACATTCCTCTTTATAAACATGGGGTGTGTTTAACATGACATTCCTCTTTATAAACATGGGGTGTGTGTTAACATGACATTCCTCTATATAAACATGGTGTGTGTTTAACATGACACTTCTCTTTATAAACATGGGGTGTGTGTTATCATGACATTCCTCTATATAAACATGGGGTGTGTGTTTAACATGACATTCCTCTTTATAAACATGGGGTGTGTGTTTAACATGACATTCCTCTTTAAAACATGGGATGTGTGTGTAACATGACATTCCTCTTTATAAACATGGGGTGTGTGTTTAACATGACATTCCTCTTTTAAAACATGGGTGTGTGTTTAACATGACATTCTCTTTATAAACATGGGTGTGTGTTTAACATGACATTCCTTTATATAAACATGGGGTGTGTGTTTAACATGACATTCTTCTTTATAAACATGGGGTGTGTGTTTACATGACATTCCTCTTTATAAACATGGGGTGTTTAACATGACATTCCTCTTTATAAACATGGGGTGTGTGTTTAACATGACATTCCTCTTTTATAAAACATGGGTGTGTGTTTAACATGACATTCCTCTTTATAAACATGGGGTGTGTGTTACATGACATTCCTCTTTATAAACATGGGGTGTGTGTTTAACATGACATTCCCTTTATAAACATGGGGGTGTGTTAACGTGACATTCCTCTTTATAAACATAGGGTGTGTGTTAACATGACATTCCTCTTTATAAACATGTGGTGTGTGTTTACCTGACATTCCTCTATAAAACATGGGTGTGTGTTTAACATGACATTCCTCTTATAAACACGGGTGTGTGTTAACATGACATCCTCTTTATAAACATGGGTGTGTGTTAACGATGACATTCCTCTTATAAACATGTGGTGTGTGTTAACATGACATTCCTCTTATAAACATGGGTGTGTGTTTACATGACATTCCTCTTTATAAACATGTGGTGTGTTTTAACATGACATTCCTCTTTATAAACATGGGTGTGTGTTTAACATGACATTCCTCTTTATAAACATGGGGTGTGTGTTTAACATGACATTCCTCTTTATAAACATGGGGTGTGTGTTTAACGTGAACTTCCTCTTTATAAACATGGGTGTGTGTTAACATGACATTCCTCTTTATAAACATGGGGTGTGTGTTTACATGACATTCCTCTTATTAAACATGGGTGTGTGTTAACATGACATTCCTCTTTATAAACATGGGGTGTGTGTTTAACATGACATTCCTCTATATAAACATGGGTGTGTGTTTAACATGACATTCCTCTTATAAAATGGGGTGTGTGTTTAATGTGACATTCCTCTTTATAAACATGCGGTGTGTGTTTTAACATGACATTCCTCTATATAAACATGGGGTGTGTGTTAACATGACATTCCTCTTTATAAATATGGGTGTGTGTTTAACATGACATTCCTCTTTATAAACATGGGTGTGTGTTTAACATGACATTCCTCTATATAAACATGGGGTGTGTGTTTAACATGACATTCCTCTTTTTATAAATAGGGTGTGTGTTTAATGTACATTCCTCTTTATAAACATGGGGTGTTGTGTTTAACGTGACATTCCTCTATATAAACATGGGGTTGTGTTTAACATGACATTCCTCTTAATAACATTGGGGTGTGTGTTTAACATGACATTCCTCTTTATAAACATGGGGGTGTGTTTAACATGACATTCCTCTTTATAAACATGTGGTGTGTGTTTAACATGACATTCCTCTTTATAAACATGGGGTATGTGTTAACATGAACATTCCTCTTTTAAACATGGGGTGTGTGTTTAACATGACATTCCTCTTTATAAACATGGGGTGTGTGTTTAACATGACATTCCTCTTTATAAACATGGGGTGTGTGTTTAACGTGACATTCCACTTTATAAACATGGGGTGTGTCTTTAACATGACATTCCTCTTTAACATGTTTAACATTCCTGTTTAACATGACATTCC
>CM068954.1:3614553-3624808 GCA_035128595.1 Eptatretus atami
ATCAGAGAGGCCACCAAGAGACCAATGGCAACTTTTAAAGAGCTACAGGCCTCCATGGCAAAAAGGCTCACTGTGTGTATGTGACAACAATATCCCAAGCACTCCACAAGTCTGGCCTGTATGGTGAGGTGGCAAGAAGGAAGCCATTACTCAAAAAAGCCCACCTTGAGTCCTGTTTGAAATATACAAAAAAACCACTCCAGAGATTCTGAAGCCATGTGGCAAAGAAATTTGTTGTCTGATGAAACCAAGATGGAAATTTTTGTCCGAAATGAAAAAAAGCGTTACGTTTGGTGCAAACCCAACATAGTACCACCCAAAGAACACCATCCCTACTGTGAAGCACAGTGGTGGCAGCATCATGTTATGGGAATGTTTCTCATCAGCAAGGACTGGGGCACTTGTCAGGATAGAAGGGAAAATGGATGGAGCAAAATACAGAAAAATCCAAGAGGAAAACCTGCTGCCCTCTGCAAGAAAGCTGAAATTGGGACAGAAGTTCACCTTTCAGCCTTACAACGACCTGAAGCACACAGCCAAAACTACACTGGAGTGGCCCAGTCAGGGCCCCGACCTAAATCCGATCGAAAATCTGTGGCATGACTCAAAGATTTCTGTCCATCAACGCTCCCCACGCAACTTCACTGAGCTTGAACAGTTTTCTACAGAAGAATGGGCAAATATTGCTCAATCAAGGTGTGCAAAGCTGGTAGAGACCTATCGCAACAGACTCACAGTTGTAATTGCTGTCAAATGTGCTTCCACCAAGTATTAACTCAGGGGGGTGGACACTTATCCAACCAAGGTATTCTAGTTTTGTATTTTTAATTAATTTTCTGAAATTTGTAGAATTTTATTTTCACTTTGTAAGTTGTGGGTTACGATGTATAAATAAAGGTGGAAAAAGTCTCATTTTATGTAATTTAACTCCAGGCGAAAAGGTAACAAATGGCGAAAATTTTGAAAGGGGGTGTAGACTTTCTATAGGCACTGTACGTACGTACTTACATACATACATATATATATATATATATATATATATATATATATATATATATATATATATAGTTTTATATACATAAAATTTTCAAAATGTTATGGTTTTGGAAAATCCCGGGGAGTCACATCCAGAGGAAGAGGAAGCCGTTGAGAGAGTGAGCCGTTATGAGTGCAAGCCGCTGTAGGAACGAACAGGCTGGTGCTGCGGAGCAAGAGAGGACAAGACGCGGAAATTTTTCCCTGGACGCGCCGGCTAACACATTGATTCACACTCTCTTGGAATACACGAAAGCAATCAACAATTACACCCTCCACCCGTTCAGGGCTGAGTTACTGACTCACATTCACGATCTCCTCCGTCACACCATGAGCATTCACATGCACTTCTCCCCACACGACGCATCCATTCATCACCCTCTCTTCTTTCTCCCCCTCCCCTCTTTCATATTGGGACCAACATAAGCCCGCAGGCTTACATCGGGTGAGCGAGGGGTCACTAACAAACCCCACCTTCTTCATCTCTTTCTGTCTATCCCTCTTTCTTATCTCATTTACCCTGAGTGACTGAGGCACCTGTGTGCATAGCTTTGTGTTAAGTTGACTGACTAAGGGGCTTGTGTGCTTAAGGGTAAGATCTTTCTTTGTGACACTGTTTTGCTCTGTATATAATTGTTTTGCCTGTAAGTATGTGTCCTTTTGGCTTTATAAACTTTCCAAACTGCCCGATTGTCTTTTTCTCCATTGATTAGACAATAGCGTGTAAATAGTAGATGGGAGTTATGCCCTGCTGTTTCGCTACAGTTCGTCAAAAGCCAACATCCCACTTACGGTATCGCTTGGCCATTCTTGATTGACAGTCATGGGGCACTGAGAACGCAGGCCTTATGTGTGGGGATTAATTTGCCAAGAAGGTAGCGTAGGATTTGTCTGCAAGGACCCCACCTAAATTAATCGTCTCAGAAGGCATTTGCGGTTGCTTAGCAACTTGTCATGCCGAGCAGTTATCTGCGGCTTATTGGCTTCCAGGTCATCAGTCAAGAAGCGGGTCCAAGAAGCTCCCTCCTCGTGACCCAGACCGGCGAAGCACAAATATATTTACTGTTGTGGATTTCGGAATCGGATCCGAGTAATGCACTCAACATTCACGTCCTCATACAGTTATTTCCATAAATGCATGTTCAGAATAGACCCATCCCCGTGTCTGGTGGGATTCTAACTCTTTGATGCATTGGAGAAGGGTAGAGAACAGGTTCCCTTTCTTTCTTATTGGATAACCTTTTCCTCTCTACGACACGTTCATGACGTGTGATTTAGCGCCGGTTCTCATTTCTGCGTGAGTGATATTCACCGTTCATGCACATGAGAGATAGCCGTCAGCCCAACGGAGACTCATTCTATTCCCTTTCCATCAAGACACGTTGGCTTGGGAATACACGATATATTTACACATTTTATTTTGGTAATCATTTTCACATCGGACTTACAGGACATTTGAGTCATTAATCACCCCGCAAGCTTTTCCTGAACAGTTCATTCTGACGGTCAAACATGGCTCTGGTCTCGGATCATTTACCCACCTTTTTCCATTGACGTTCGACACCGACCTTCTTTCATCAACATTTGGCACCCACCTTTTTCCATCGGCGATCAACTGCAGTTCTTTGTTCTGTTCAGTTCAGAGTTCAGCGTTCAGTTCAAAGAGTTCAGCAGCTCTTTGGATGCTAACTGGCTCTTCTTCGTGTCGGGCTGAACAAAGAGGTGATAATTGCCCGTTGACGTTTTGTGAGCGCTTCATGTTTTCGCTCGGTTGTTCCGGCAAATGGCAGCTTTCTGGCATTCGTCCAGCGCCCCGAACATGGCGTTGTAAGCCAGGACTGTGTTAATTGGGAGTTGCATCTCGCTTGATGGTGAGGAGAGAATGATCGAGAATTGACGGTTGGAGGTCGTGTGCAACGATGTGCCAATAGGCAAGTTGGATTTGGCTGAAGTCTGATTGAGGCTCCACCCACACTGGTCGCCGAAAAAAGGACAGGAGGACTGCCTCGTTAGCAGTTGGTGAGAGATCCTGCTGGCAGTTGGTGAGAGATCCTGCTGACAGTTGGTGATAGCTCCTGACAGCTCCTAGGAGTTTGGGGGAGATCCTGCTGATGGTTGGTGACAGCTCCTGAGAGTTGGGGGGAGATCCTGCTGATGGTTGGTGACAGGTCTTGAGAGTTGGGGAGAGATCCTGCTGACGGTTGGTGACAGGTCCTGAGAGTTGGGGAGATATCCTGACGACAGTTGGTCAGAGATCCTAATCGGAGTTGGTGAGAGATCCTGCTGACAGTTGGTGATGGCTCCTGAGAGTTGGGGAGAGATCTTGATGACAGTTGGTCAGAGATCCTGATCGGAGTTGGTGAGAGATCCTGCTGACAGTCGGTGATGGCTCCTGACAGCTCCTGATGGTTGGTGACAGCTCCTGATGGTTGGGGACAGCAGCAACGGCGGTTGGTGACAGTTGGACTGTTCCTCCTGGTTCTGCTCGGTACCTGGCTCTTGGTGTACCTGGTTCTTGGTGTACCTGGTTCTTGGCGTTCCTGGTTCTTGGCGTATCTGGTTCTTGGAAAAAACTGGTTCTTCTTGTACCTGGTTCCTGGGGGTGACGACGTGACGTCGATTGGTGTTCGAGTCTATTTGTGGGTGGGTGCACGGTGAGGCAGGGCGCTGGCAGCGGAAACGAGCCGGGTTGTGTAAAGCTCATTTGGAGAGGTAGACCAAGGCATGCTCACACATTTTGGGTTAGTTTAGTAGACGCACGACGACTTCTGCCTTGGTAAGCTGAGACCAGATTTCTTTTCTCCCTTGAATGATCTGATGGGTACCCTTGTCTCATGTTTAATTGTTAATTAAGGCATACTGATAAGCATCTGCTCTTTGTCCATTTTTCTATAAATGTTTGTTGAATTCTTTATTTGTTTGAGATAATTTTGTTGATTGAACATTTGATTGATTTGAATTCATCCATTTAATCGATAAGGAAATAAAAAGTTCTTCAGTTTATTTATTTTTCTTTATAATAAGTTCCTTGTTTACGTTTCAACCTGTCCGTGATTATCATTTCCTTCCATTGATCCAGCATTGTCCGAACCTAGATAGATTGGGAGATTATAATTCCCAAACTAATTAACCTGTCATAGTCGGCGTACACCAGCAGTAAACGCTCGGCCACCCTACTTAAGATCTAATCAAGATAAGATTGGTGCATTGCCGAGGGTGCGTTCCCCAGTCAGGAGGCCACGTGACCTCTAGTTAAACAGCAAATTAGACGGTGGGCACTAGAACTCGTGGTGAACTGATTGGCGTTTGTGGTTATTAAACAACCCACCGTACCACAAAGTTCATTGTGAGCGGTGGCCCCAGGTCCGGCTCTTCTGAGGAGAAATGAGGATTAATCCCCTCATAATACACTCGGTACCTGTAGCCATAAAAAAAAAAATTTTGGAATATTTTGAACTTAACAGCCGGCTTCATCGGGCACAATAGACGCAAATGTCCGTCCTTATTCTGAGTCTCAGAAAACGAAAACCCGTGGCTCGCATTATGTTGTTTGCCTCGAAGCTCTCCACCAGGGGTCGAAACCTCAGCAAGCAAGGTAGCAGGTTTTCTTTGAGGCAGACATGGTTAAATCGCAGATGCAGGTACTCCATGGCACGTCGCTTGTAGGACTTCATGAACAGGCGGCAAAGCTTCCAGGTTTGCACTACATAAGCATCCGTTGTAGTGTGTATAAGATTGGGGCGGTTGGGATTACACATTTTTCAAGAAGAAGAAGGCGCTTTTAACCAAAAATAGAAAATTTGATCGACTCCGCTAATTTGAGCAAAAAAAGCGAGAGCCGACCCAGTCTCAGACAACGTTTCGCCGGCTTCGCAGCCGGCCGGCTTCATCACGCACAATAGAGGCTTCATCACGCACAATAGAGGCTTCATCACGCACAAATTAGAGGCTCCATCACGCACTAATAGGCTTCATCACGCCAATAGAGGCTTCATCCGCACAAATAGAGGCTTCATCAGCACAATCAGCTCTTCATCACGCACAATAGAGGTCTCATCACGCACAATGGGTTCATCAGCACAATAGAGCTCATCACTATCAATAGGCTTCATCGCACGAGCAATAATGAATAAGGCTTCATCAGCACACAATAGAGGCTTATCACGCACAATTAGATGCTTCATTCACAGCACATCTCAATAGAGCTTCATCAGAGCTCTAATAGGGCTTCATCACGCACAATAGAGGCTTCATCACGCACCAATAGAGGCTTCATCACGCACAATAGAGGCTTCATCACGCACTATAGAGGGTCATCAGCACAATAGAGTTCATCACGCACATAGAGGCTTCATCACGCACAATGAGTTCATCAGGCACAATAGAGCTTATCCGCACAATAGAGCGTTCATCAAGCACAATAGAGGCTTCATCAGCACAATAGGTTCATCCATCACATAGAGCTCATCACGCACAATAGAGGTTCTCAGCACAATAGGCTCATCCATGAGGTTCATCAGGCACAATAGAGGCTTCATCAACGCACAATAGAGTCTATCGGCAATAGAGCTTCTCAAGCACAATGAGGCTTCATCAGGAACTATGACTCAGGAACAATAGAGGTTCATCAGAACAATAGAGCTTATCGGAACATAGAGGCTTCATCAGACAATAGGGCTTATCAGAACAATAGAGTTCATCAGCAATAGAGGCTTCATCAGCACCATCTATTGTGCCTGATGAAGCAGCTGCGAACCAGGTGTTGCTCTCGCTTTTTGCTTAAATTATAGTCGATCAAGTTTTTTATTTTGGTTGGAGTGCCTTATTCTGATATATATATATATATATATATTATATATATATATATTATATATACATATGTTAATATATTATTATATTATATGGATATGTAGTGACAAATATGAAGGAACAAGCTCAATGAAGCTAAGATCCTCGTCCTTAATGATGACGTCATAAAAACGAATATGTCATTGTATGTATCAGGTTTGCAAAATTATATGTGCAATGCCCGCTTGATTCCGCAAACAAAATTCAAACAGCTTGCCTATGTTCGGAATAAGGTTTAGGCGATTCTCATTAGCGGCGATTATGACGTCAACTTTTCTCGGAAGAATTTCAAAATCGGAGATGGTACTGCCTGCGCTGCTTCTGCATATACATGGCAAGTTTCACGAAGATCCAATGATCTGGGTTGTAACAAAAATGTCAAAAATAGGAATGACGTCACAAAGTGATATGACCATAGTGATGTATCATATGTGCGGTAATTCATCTCTGCTAATCCTGTTCTTTTCCCGCAAACAGATTCAAAAAGCTTGCCTAGTTCGGAGATAATTTTTATGCGATTTCCATTAGCGGAGATATTTTGACGTCATACTTTTTTTTCTAGAGGAATTTTCAAAATCGGAGATGGTTACTGTCTGCGCAGGATTTTTACATTATATGCCAAGTTTCAGGAAGTTTCGATGAAAACTGAGGCTGTGAACAAAAAAAGTCCACAAGAAGATGAAGAACAAACAACGTGCTAGACTTAGAGATCCCCACGAGGATCTAAAAACTGATGAGTGTTATGAAAGAAATATTTAGTCATGGAGAGAGGGAGAGGAGACGTGATGTGAGTAAAGAATAAATGTACTGCAGTCGTGGGGAGTGATGCGTAATCATTCAGCTATTTTGTAATCTCATCAGATGTTCATAGTGTGACTGTGACTACTTCGCAGCCTCAAAAATGTGATCGCTTACTCAAGTGATTGCAAACTAGAATAAGTCCTTTGCTCATGTACTGACCAATAGGAAATAGGAGTCTCTCATTTGTGAAAGATCCTGTGTAATCGAAATTGTAAAAATAAGTGAAAGCAGAAAACAACCAGCACACCGTTTGCATTCCTAATACATGTGATATATAGTATGTAGCACAAGATGTGGAGCCATTCTGTGAATTCTCTGAATTGGCACAAAGTGTAAATCCTGCATGTTTGAAAACCAGAGGAAATGAGTCATTTAAAAATGATTGATATTGTGACTATCGCTATGGTAACCCTGACTAAACAGGTAATCTTAAGGAAAACACAATATACATGCAGAAACGGATATTCAATCATTCTATACTAAAAATAATTCCTTGATTTTCAGTGGAAAGGTCCAGTATTTAATTGTTTTTGTCCATGTTTTCAGATAACGTGGAGGTTTCTTGAACCACCCTGGCTAAAAGGGGCCAACTCCTTTATTTTCATGGTACGTAACCCGAAAGCGGAATGACTTGGCTCTTTGCTCGTACAGTATACTTATTCAAGTGGAAGATCAAAAATGCTGTTGTACTTTATTATTTTTAAATATTTATGTTTATTATAAAAACAAAGCCTGGTGTTGGCTTCACGGTTAAAGTGGCTGCCTTAAGATCTTAGGGTCTTGAGTTTGAGCTCCTGTCCCACCATTAAAATAATACAAGGTGGATTGACAGTTTATCATCCTTCCGAGGTAGTGAAAGGAGTTACAAGTGTTGTCAATAGGTGCACTGATCAGAGCAGACCCCCCCCGCCCCCCCAGAAATGATGCAACCAGCAGCCACAGGCTGCACATGATAGCTATGATAAAACAAAGGTTTGGTTGAGTTCTTGTCCCATCTGAATTGATCTTTAGATGACAGGTGTAGTTAATACATTCATTATGGAAATAACATACATGGGCTGTAAAACACATTTACCTTTGTTGGCCATTTGTCCTTTTGCTCTTTTCTATTATGCTAATGGTTATCTTTACCAGCTTATTGGAGTCAGGAGACGTTCCATAATCATACACAGCCAGCACAATCAAAATCACATACAGCCAGTTACAGTCAGAATCACACACAACCAGTTAGTCAGAATCGCACAGAGCCATGTACAGTCAGAATCACAAATCAGACCAGTTTACAGTCAGAATTCCAATCAACACCCAGGCCGGAGGTTGCAGCTCAGAATGCAACTACAGACAGTTATATGGGGCAGAATCCCAAAAGAGCCAGTGTGCCAGTCAAAATCGAGACGGCGCGCAGTTACTAGTCATGAATCGCACTATAGCCATGTACACGTTGAGAATCATATATAACAGCCTAGTGACAGTCAGAATCGCACACGAGACAGGTACACGAACATGAATCACCACAGCCTAGGTACAGCAGAACTTCTCACACAGCCAGGGATACAGATTCAATTGAGCGGACAGCACATCAAAAGCCAGGGTTAACATGTCTGACGAATTCATATCACAGCCACGGTTGAGTCGCATCAATCTCACACAGCCAGGTTATGCGAATCACAGAACAGTAGCCAAGGGCAGTAATGAACACGATATGTATAGGCAGAATCTCCAAAGAGCCAGGTGCAAGGTCAAAATGCAGGAACAGGCCAGTTCTAAACAGATAAGAATCGCACAGAGCCATGGTACTAGAGAATCATAACAGCCAGTTAGTCAGAATCACACACAACAGGTAGCAGCAGAAAATCACCCAAGCTATGTACAGTCAGAATTTCACACACATGTCAGAAATCTACACAGCCAGGTACAGTCAGAATCAGACATGGCCAGGTACAGTCAGAATTTATAGGAAGAGTCAGGTGTCAGGTCAAATCAACATATAGCTGCATACACTCAGAATCACACTCAGCGCATGTACAATCAGAATCACCCTCAGCCATGTACAATCAGAATCACAAACAGCCAGTAACAGGAGGAATCAAACACAGACCGTTACAGGCAAATCACAAACAGCCAGGTGCAGTCAGGATCACAAACAATTAAGTGCAGTCAGAATCAACACACACACAACACAGCAGGGTAAGTCCAGAATCAACACACATCAAGCGTACAGCCAGAACACACCACAATACCATGTACAGTCAGAATCACAGCAAACCACATACTGGAGAACACACATACATGTAAGTCAGAATCACACACATTCCATGCATATGCACATACATCCGTACAGTTCAGAATACACACCACATTCCATGTCCCAGTCAGAATCACACACATCCATGTACACGTCAGCAAGAATCAACACACAGTGCATTGTCAGTGCAGAATCACACACACCATAGAATACAACAAATTCAGCACAATCTATGTCAGTCAGAATCACACAACATCCATGTACAGTCAGTAATCACACACATCATGTCCAGTTCAGAATCACACACATCCATGTCCAGTCAGAATCACACACATCCATGTACAGTCAGAACACACACAATCATGTACAGTCAGAATCACCCAACAAACATCCATGTCCGTCAGAATCACACACATCCATGTACAGTCAGAATCACACACATCCATGTACAAGCCTCAGAATCACACAACATCCATGTACAGTCAGAATCACACACCATCCATGTACATGCAGAATCATACACACCATGTACAGTCAGAATCACACACATCCATGTACAGTCAGAATCACACACCATCCATGTACAGTCAGAATCACACACATCCATGTACAGTTAGAATCACACACATCCATGTACAGTCAGAATTCAAACATCATCACATTCAGTCTCAGAATCATCAAGGTCCACGTCCAACATGTCACCATTCAGATCACTGCTTCTGCACACAGGCTAGCACCCACATACATGTGCCACCATTTGTTTATATTGTTGGATTTTGCCCAATTATATCGTGCCCGAAGTCCTTTAATTCCAATAAACAAAGTACACAACACGATGCACATCAAACATTTCGAAATCGGATTTACTTTTGGCCAGGCATGACCAGTGGAAACGTTTACTTCTGAATCGTGAGGAGGGGGCTACACAGGTCACGTGCCCAGCACACAGGCTCACAGTCCCGGTCCGGACGGGAAGCTGGCACCATCCCAGCACGGACACAAGGGTTTTCAGAGGCAGCAAGCATTGACCTTCAAATCCTTGGATCCGTTTTATTGAACTGTCTCGTTTTACAGAACCATTCTCTTCTTGATATCGAAAGACTCGCAGAGCACTTCAATATCCTTCTGATGGGGAGCTACGAACTTATCCAGGCAATTATTTGTCCGATTTGGGTGCGGGATGAAGGACGACATTAAATAACATATATATACGGTAATGTCCAAAAGTGATCTCATTAAAAAAATAAACAGATAAGAGGGAGAAAGTGCAAGAGTACAGCTGGCTAGTCCTCTTCCAGATTGAACCTTGTCACGGATTTATGAACA
>CM068954.1:3643532-3665590 GCA_035128595.1 Eptatretus atami
AAGAGAGAGATGATTTTCATTATCAGACATATTTGGATTTTCATATCAGATAGCATTATCTGGATTTTCACTATCATGACATATCTGGATTTTCACTATCAGACATATGCTGGATTTTCACTAACAGACATATCTGGATTTTTTCACTATCAGACATATACTGGATTTTGCATATCAGACATATCTGGATTTCATATCAATTTTCATATCATATCGACATATCTCGGATTTTCATTAATCAGACATATCTGGATTTTCATTAAATCAGACATATCTGGATTTTCACTATCAGACATATCTGGATTTATCACTATCAGACATATCTGGATTTTCCACTATGCAGACATATCTGGATTTCAGCTAACAGACATATCTGGATTTTTACTATCAACTATCTGGATTTTCATTATCAGACATATCTGGATTTTCATTATCAGACATTCTGGATTTTCACTATCAGCACATATCTGGATTTTCACTAACAGACCATATCTGGATTTTCATTATCAGATATATCTGGAGTGGTGTTCAAATTTCTTCCATTTCATTATCAGGCATATCTGGATTTTCACTATCAGACATATCTGGATTTTCACTTTCAGACCATATCTGGATTTTCATTATCAAGGACATATCTGGAGTGGTGTTTCAAAATTTCTTCCATTTCATTATCAGCAATATCTGGAGTGGTGTTGAATAATTTCTTCGCATTTGCATCAATAAGCTTTCAAAGCTATTCGTATTGAGTGTAGACTCACAGCATCCACATAAGACAATCTCTTGCAGGATAATCGGATGTCTTCTTATTGGCAATCCATCACAAACGATGGAGAACTATTGCGATCCGTTGCAGTATCTACTACGCATTTTCTTTTACCTTGACATACATGGATTTCTTGCAGTAAATTACTTACGTAAAACCACGAAGATTTCCCATTTAACAATGACATTTTCCTTCGTATACCATGAAACATGGTTACTATGGATGAGTACATCAAACTAGTGCTTGCAGAAAGCAGATACAGGAGCCTCCCAAGGTGCTGTACAGAGCATTTGGATGACAGCCATTCGGAAGAAGTGAAAAACAACCTGCTTAAGCACTGCTTTCAATGAAATACCCGACCTTCTGCTCTGCCACGAAAGAGGAAAGAGAGAAAGCGGAAGGCCATTCTGGGAAAGTTGATACCCATACCTCCCCAGAAAACCCAGACAGTAGATAGCGACCAAAAAGCCATTCTCGAGCTGTCCAAACACGAGGAACAAAAAGTGACCTCACATTTTGAAAAGACCCCCTGGGCCATTGGACATTTCTGCGAGGGTTGCAGATGGATGTTCCAAATTTCACCGACTGGAGGCCGATCCTAAATCCTTCGTGGAAGGTGTGTGCCCCAGATTCACCAGAAACTGGTGGAGAGATCCTCGCCTAAAGGGGGTTAAATTTCAGCTTGCTTTAAGGTTCTGTTCCAGAAGGGAAAGATTGACAAGGAGGGGAAGGAGTGGGTGTATATGCCTGCATTGCTCCGGCACAAGCAGGAGGCCATCTTACAGGCCCATGAGATCGACGGTGCACTTGATACGGCTTTCCCATACATCCTGGAGACCCTTCAAAAGTGGATGAGTCATGGCTCTGGCTGGGAGGTTGACAGAGTGGAACTACTGTGCTCTCAGAAACAAGAAAGAGTGGTCAATGTGAAGAACATGGATGACCATGCCTCAGGTGGGCCCTCCGGTCTGCCCTGTTCCCAGTGGACCATAGGGAGCAATGCAATCAGACCCCCAAATGCCCCACAGAAGATGGCCTGGATTTCACAGGGATCGATGCACCTACACTGATCTCAAATTGAAGAAGGTGAAAGACAGAACTCTTAGCTCTCAATGTTTTCGGTTGGGATAAGGGTGTAGTTATCATAGGCTCAGCAAGCGCGCGAAGGCATCCCACAGATCAACTCCTGCTAATCGAGAAGGCTGACAAGTTTCACTACACCTGGGTAAAGGACCTCAACCGCCAACTTCACGATCAGAGTAAGTACAATGGGCGCAAACAATTCTATGAGAGGTGTCTACATGGGTTCTCCACGAGGAGCTGCTGGAGGCGCATAGACCAGAATGTAAGGGCAATCGGGCAAACCGTATGAGGGTTGAGATGCCAGAGGAGGGGAAAAACATAATCTTCCTTCGAACTCCCTTCTAAGCATCAACCAGCTCCCTTCAATATTTATGCTGACTTTGAGGCCCTTACCACCAAGATTGATGGGCAGAGTTCAAGCCTGACCAGAGCAACTCACAGAAATAAGTTTCGGGTACGCTAAACATTATTTCGACGTGTTTCGACTTATGAGTAACTTACAAGTAACGTGTGTCGACGTGTGTCAACGATCGCATAACGTGCCTACAACTTATGGCAGCGTATGCAGAACGTGTGCGTCATACGCTAGCATACGTCGAAAAATTTTCAGCATGCTTAAAATTTGTCGACGTACTCGGAGTACTACGACGTATGCAGCGTGCTTCAGCGTGCTCTTTAACGTATACAAAACTTACCCATAACGTATTCGACGTGTTCAGCGTATTCGCAAATTTTTCATACGCTGGCTAAACGTCAGGTGTGACAGCGCTTGACACTTCGATGTCTAGTGTGGTTATGATTTGAATCGTCGAGCAGCAGCCTTTTAATAGGCTACGCCCGTGATGTCGGCGATACGCTGCCGCGGCACTATGCATAAGTTAGACTCGTTAGGCATAGGTTGTGAACGCCGACAACACGCTAAGCATTCGTTGGTATAAGTATCTATATGTTATCGAAACGTTCTGTGTATGTTACTAATACGTTATGCATACGTCAACTCGTTCTGAATATGCCCAAAACTGGAAAAAAAACCATCAATAGTTCAGCATACGCCAGCGTTTTACATACATTTTTGATATGTTACCATACGCTGGCTAAACGTCAAGGTGTGACAGCGGCTTTACTCCGGCTTCTTAGATTGCGACAATTTAATCATTTTCACAAAGTCAAGCTTTCACCCAAAATATCAACGATCTCACAAAGTTTCAACGCAGGTCTTCAAAAAGAGACATCATCGGTTTGTTCAAACTTCAAAACAAGACAAATGATTACAAACATCGAAGATGTCGTACGGCTATTTTGTAAAACCCAAAAGAAAAAGAATGAAACCCTCCAATATCTTGTATTCTTAGCGATAACACGGATGACATACCCGCACACAAAATTTGGAGAAATCAAACAAGAAGCCAGTTATGTTCGATGATTGTGTTAAATGAAAAAAACAACCAAAACGGTAATGAATATATACTATACCAGAGGGAGACATTCCTCTTGTCATTGTATTTATCTAATCACAGTCATACTTTCAACTTCCACGTCGCTCAACAAGAAATAATGCAATAACTTCATACTCTTCAAGCTAAACGTGAGAGATACGCAGAATTTTTTGGAGAGATAACTGTTCAACAGTATGTTGTATAAGCTAATTTGAAGAGTTCACTGAAGCAGCACAAAGGCAGATATAAATATCTTGTTGTTAAAGAAGATGAGATGCTTTAGATATTTTCCAATAAATCGATGGATGCACAAGAAGAGCAAGAAGATTTAAGGAACATCAAAGGTGGGTTTCGGTTTCCAAAGTAGCTCAACACCAAGACATCCGGAAGAAACGGAGGAAAACCTAAGGGGCGAAGAAGCGTTTGAAAGAAACAAGAGAAATACTCTAAACCGCTTCTGAAAGCTTCTCACAGAAAATGGTACTAACGGGGGTTTCCACAACTCCTTCAATAGAATACACCCCAAAAAAAGCTTCAATGATAAAAGATTTTGGCAAATGATGGAGCAAGAACGAAAAGATAGAGGAAGAATTAGAATATGATGATAGGGATTATTCCAACAACTGGAGGAGGCAAATCAACCTCCCAATGTGTTGTGCGAGCTCTTCAAAACAATGAACATTCGCGGATTCAAAAACCATCGCGGGTCTCATTCAAACAGAAGAACCAGCAATGTTCCATCTTGTCAAACAGAAGGTATTGATATTTAATGATAAATTGGCATTCCTAAGCTCTGCTCAATCAAATGTTAAACTAACTCCAAGATTAATGTTTCTTCGAACAAAAGATGGGTATCATGAATCAACTTGTTTTGCTGAACCGTTGAATTTGAAAAAAAAGAGGATGATGGAGAACCATTTATTTACTGGACTCACTTGGCTATGGGTTTATGTTGCTGGAGAACAAAGAAGAATGAGAAGGAAAAACGTTATTGATGCGTTAAGTAAGTTTGGTTCAGGTTCAGGTGTTAGCTTTCTTCCAAATGGCACAGCACAGCCAGTTAATAGACTGCTATTACTATCAGGTAGTAAGAAGGCTGGAAACAACAATTGCTTTAATGAGGCTTCAGCCATTTTAGACCAGTGGCGCTGGTGTCGAAATGAAGATCGAAGTTGGCGCTGGTGTCGAGACTTGGTATTCTCATTGCTGGACTTGGTATTCCAATGGTGGTGTGGCAAAGGAGATTGACCATGTGCACATTGATGGTCGTGGAGGATGATCCAGAACTGCAGATCTACCGGAGTGCTCAGTTCCTCAATACTGACCAAGAGACTTGTTGTAGCAACTCTTAAGTTGCAGCTTAATCCAGGAGAATGGTACCATCCCAGCTGAGGCTAGGATGTTGGCAAACTCAAGGATGAGAGGGTAGCTGAGGAGTTTGCGAATAGGCTGAGTAGAGATTTGGGGGGTCTGGGTGCTTTGGGGGATCCTGAAGAGTTGTGGAGTGCCTTCAAAACCACCATCCTTGATGTTGCCGGTGGATGTCTTGGAACTCACCGTAGGGCGAAGAAGAATTTTGTCTCTCAAGCGACACTGGATACCATTGACCAGAGTCGCAGGGCCAGGCTGAATGGCATAATGAGCTGTTCGGGAGCTGAGGCGTAAAACTGTACGTGTACTAAGGTGGACAAGGAGGCCTATGTACAAGGAATCTGTGAGGGGTAGAGCATCACCTGTGGTCAAGTGATTCTCGTCCTGCTTACAGGGGAATTCGCACATTGTGTTCATCCAAGCCCATCCCTCGGTGTACTGCAGTGAGAAGAGATGGTGGTAGGCTCTTGACAGAGGAGTCAAAGTGAAGGCCTGCTGGGCCGGTTACTTTGAGCGGTTGTACCAGGCTGAATCCACCAGCTGTCAGTTGGATGTCAGGGGTGTTACAATCACTGTTACTAACTCTCCAATCAACTGTGGTCCCCCTTCATTTGTGGAAACACAGGCTGTGGTGAACCGGTTGAAATGGAGTAAAGCACCAGGGATCTGTGGCATCCATGCTGAACTTCTCAAGGCTAGTGGGAAATGCTCTACTCGTGTCGCTGCTTGCAGTTCTGTGCTCTGCCTGGAACACAGGCATCATCCCAACTGACTGGAAGAGGGACCTTGTTGTTCCTTTCTGGAAAGGGAAGGGTGATCACCATGACTGCAACAACTAACAAGGGGTGACGCTGCTCTCAGTGCTGGGCAAGGTCTTTGCTCAGATAATTCTTATATGTTTTGCCAACATTTGCTTGAGCACCAGCGTCCAGAGCAGTTAGGCTTTACACCAAAGAGGTCGATTGACCGTATCCTTGCTCTTCGGTTCCTCACGAACGCAGACAAGAGTTTCGGCAGGGGCTGCTTGCAGTCTATGTTGATCTCTGCAAAGCATTTGATTCAGTGAATCGGGATGCCCTCTGGAGGATTAATGGTCTTCGTGGGGTGCCACCAAAACTCATCGATCTGATGTCTGAACGATACTCTGGTACTGAGAGTGTTGTGAGATGTGGTGGTACCATCTCTGACTTATTTCCAGTTGTTAGTGGAGTTCGTCAGGGGTGTGTACTGGCCCCTACACTTTTCAGCACTTGTATGAGGTTACAGAGGGATTCACTTACCTTGGCTGTGATATTCATGTCTCTGCTGGCTGTGAGCCAGAGGTCAACAGACGTCTTGGCAGGCCTGGGGAGTCATGGATTCCCTGGATCATGGGATGTGGTGCTGTCGGTTCCTGTGCAGGAGGACGAAAGTCCGAGTCTTCAGGTCTTGGTGCTTCCAGTCTTGCTCTATGGATGTGAGACTTCGACTCTAACCAGGGATCTGAGATGGAGACTTAATTCTTTGGTACCAGGTCTCTTCGGAGAAATCTTAGCTTTCTCTGGTCAGACTTTGTGTTAACGAGCAGTTGCTGAGGGAGACTGAAATGAGATTTGTTACCTGCATAGTCTGTGAGTGTCAGCTGTGGCTGTATGGACATGTGGCTCGTTTTCCTGACGCTGATCCTGCTCACCAGATTCTCTCAGCGAGGGAGCCTCGTGAGTGGAGGAGGCCAATTGGCCCGACCACGTGCCTTGTGGTTGCAGGCAGCAGGTTGATTGGCATCTCAAGGAGATGGGGATGGGCCAGGCATCTGCCTGGGGGATGGCCAGACGGTGGAAAGTGGACGCAGCGACGCACTGCTCCAGTGCATGCTCCCATACCTGACCTGACCTTCCAATCTCTCTCTCCATCCCTCCTAACCCTTCTCCTCCCCCGCACCTTCCTACAGCGCAACCACGCACACATTGCATGACCAATTCCATTCCAGCGCTAGCGAAGGAGTCTTCCTCACTGTGCTATTTCAGCACTGCCTCACAAGTCAGTCACAGATGGCTAATCATTCCACAGTGGGTGTGCTGCAATCAGGGAAATTATATGGCTTCCTCTTCTTCTTGCATATGGCAGGCTGAGTCAACCCCACCTGGTGCTCATTCAGTGGAAAATGGGGCTCAAACTCAGAACCCTAAGATCCCAAGCCAGCCACCCTAACCACTAAGCCAACACTGGGCTTACTATATCGCTGAACAAAGCACCACATGTGCAACGTGGCATCGGCTCCAAGAGAAGGACTGAGCATGCGCCAATAAGAAAGTAGCACACGAAGGAAAAAGGGTGCTGCGGTGACCTTTGCTCCCAAAAGCCACATCTCGCCAAAAAAGAATAAAAGCCAGTGAATTCCAAGCATCAGGGCTGCTGCTTTGCATCTGGGGAGCGAAACGAGACAAGTGGTACTTTTGCATGTCGGGAACGGTACAAGACGAGCTGTGCCACAAGATGAACCTCTACAAGGGTGAACCTCTGCGGAGACGAGCAGGCTGTTGCCACGAGGTAGAGAGTGGGTGAACAGCGCAGATTCCCTGGACGCAGCGGCATATTTGGACTACCTCGGGATCGGTTATATCTTCGGCCGGCGATACTGCTGCCAAACTGTCCAAGTGACTTTTGCATGAAGGATGTCCGACGCAAAAAAGATAACCTGGCTCGGATGAGGCATCCCAGGCCTCGTTGTTGTTCGATATTGGTGTGAGTGAATATTTGTCCTGGTTAAGCTCACCGTTACCGAACCACAACTTCACCCACAGACCGTTGATGCTGTTCAGAGTTATGCGAAACACAGACAGACAATTCTCACACCCCAATAATTTTTGCAGGATAGTACACATTTTCTTGGCCGTTGGTTTGGTTCACTCTGTAATGCAACATCACTACGATATTGTTGCATGAGAAGTATGGAACACAACTTATCGAGTTTCTCTCCATTCTTGGGTTGGGAAAAAGCTTGAGCTTTGTGGCGATCTCTAAGTGGATAATTTGGCTGAAGCCGAGCCAAACAAGGTCAAGGCTGTTTATTCCTGATACGTGAAACACCATGCAACCCATTCCTGCATAAAATTGACTTTTTGGAATGCTAGCTGCATTTTCCATCCAATAATCATGTAACTTTGTTGAAAAAAAATTATCCATGGGTAGGCGCTCATACGTTGAAAGTTTCGTGTCAATCACTCTCGCGGTTGCGGAGAAAAAAATTTAAAAGCGAATAAATATGAAAAAGTGAGGGCCTCGGTCAACGCTCCACAGCGGTCAAGGATGGTTGTGGATGCCTTTTACTAATACAAGCATATAATATCCGTTGCTTCGCTGACAAGAATACCAATCTTACTGTGATGGCTAATCTATGGGGCAAGAACAAAAAAAGGATTCCTGGGAGATCCTGTGGGGGATAACCAGCATTGCAAGTTGGCGTTAAAATTTCAACATGTGTGCCCATGTACCCATACACACGAACCTTCCTTTTTTTTCTTTCTCTTTTGTGCCACAAACCTTCCTTGGGGTTCCCTGAATCCACCGTCGTTGGATTCACTGAAATTGGTTAATCCATTCTCAGGTTATAACACGACAGACACGGTTCCTTTTATAATACAGATATATCTCCACGGTGTATTTTTATGAAGATCAGGAGAGAATGGTGTACTTGAACATCATCTGGAGCAGCAGAGCCAAAGGTCCAATCCTGTTCAAAATGTCCACAGAAGGTAAAATTACGAACACCTGTTTCTTTGTGCTAAAATTTGTACAATTCAATGCTCGGTAGCTTGACTTTTGATACCCATTCCATGAACACAATTATATAAACTTCAATTTCCTGTCTTCATTGCATGCAGTCCAGCAGGACATTTGTTCTCCAGGTAAACCACCACAGATGTGAAGAACTTGCCTTCAATTATTTATTTATTTATTTAACTCCACCCCCTTTTTTGGCCCCAAACTGCACAGATTAAACCATAAACTGCAGCAAAAGACCCTCACAGGGTCCATGGCAGGGTTACAGAACACACTGGCGCTCCGCCAAATATAAAGGTTCGTGGCATTTCATAAGGAGTCGGTGTTCGGTGGTTAAACGCGGAACTTTTAATTTATATGCTCAAAAAACAAAAAGTGGACAAAATACATCACATAATTCAAACATCCATTTAAATATCCCATAACTTGAATAACTAAAAGGCTTAAGGTAAGTAAGTGATGATGTGAATAATTGTTACAGATCACTTGAGTGTGCACTTTTGTCTTACACACCATGTTTCCATCAGTTCAGTGGAAAGAGAAAATATCTTACACAAGTGAGCTTTGGCTGGTGAAAGGTAAACAGGCAGAGTCTGTGCATGCATTTGCAAGGCGGGTTTCCATGCAGGAAAGCAGAAATAGGAGATTTAATGAATGCTAAGAGAGCTTGGTATATTCACTCACAGAAGCAAAGAGGAGATTCAAAAATGGAATGAAAAGAAACACAGAGGCCCAAGCAGTGTTTGTGAAGAAGAGGCAAACAAAACGGAAAATTAAACAGTCAACTAGCTTTGCTAGCCTAGATCCAAGAGTTGACCTTGAACAATAATACATCCTCAAACATGAAGGAGAGTGAGGAATACCAGACTCATCAAGGCTCATGTTGGTCGATGTCGGCATGTAGTTCAAATGATAGGTTGTATCAACTGAAGGTTGACAAAGGTATGCTTACAATGGTGGTTAGCATATCTTTGTCAACTTTCAGTTGATCAAACCACCTGAAGGATAATGTGATTTTGATTACCTGATGCACATGCATGACCACGATTCCACAATCTCAATTGCACACAACGAAAAACAAACCCTTCTGAATTTGACATTCAATCCAAAAAAATGTAATCGTTAGTTTAAAAAAAAAATGCACAATACACAGCTTTGTACAGAGAAGAATATCTGTTCAACCACAGTCGTACTTGGTTCACAATAATACATGGATGTGTATTATACTGTATACAATTATTCCATTTAAAACCAATAATGACAGGCTGACTGAAATGAAATGAGCATTTATACTTGTTCATACAAGAGTGAAAGTGTCATTCTTGCAAATTTCCATTTTGTCGAGGAGAATAACATTTTTGATCTCTGCAGGTGATGAGGTAACCTAATCCCAGCAGGTGCATCGGCCGGTATTCATGAAGGTTCATTATTCCATGTGTTGCTCAGGACATGTGAAGAGGCAGAAACAGGACCGCCTTCTGTCCCCAGGCGGTCTTTGGGCCAGGCTTGACTTTACCATTGCGTTTGAGTCCGACATACCAGCCATACTCTGTGAACTTTTCTGATCGATAAGAGTTGTAATGATTTTCCTCAAGAGTCTCCTGAAAATAACATTCATCGGAAACGTGTTCCTACAAAGGACAAAAGGGACAAGGAAAAAGCATGTGATCTGGGTAGATGCACATAATCATGGCAAAAGCAAAAGCAAAACTTATCAAAAAAGCTAAATATCTTTAAAACAAAAAAAAGGGAGAAAAAAAAGACAAAGCTAAATACCACAAGCTATAGATGTAAATAGTCCAGATATCAAGAGGCATATATAAAAACAGGAAGAGGAAATTAAAGAAAAGCTGGGTCATGTCAAAAGTGAAATATCAAAAGCTAGGCACCAAAAGTAGACATATACTAAATGCTTGATATCAAAAGGTAGATATCCCAATAAAAAGGAAACTATCAAAAGGTGGGCATCAAAAGAAATAGATGAGATATCAAAAGCAAAACATGAAAAGCTATATATCCAAATAAAAAGATGAGGTGTCAAAAGGTAGACATCAAAACATAGATAACAAAATAAAAATGTGAAATGTCAAAAGCTCGATATCAAAAGCTAGATATCCCCATAAAAAAGGTGAGATATCAAGAGCTAATCAGAAAAAAAAGAAGTGAGATATCAAAAGCTATACTGCATATCAAAAATTAAAAGATGAGATATCAAAAGCAACTCATGAAAACCTGGATAAAAACCGAGATATCAAAAGCTACACTGTATATCAAAAATAAAAAGGTTAGATTTCAAAAGCTATACATCAGGATCCTGACATTCGCGGGGTGCAGCTATACTGCATATCAACAATTAAAAGATGAGATATCAAAAGCAACTCATGAAAACCTGGATAAAAACCGAGATATCAAAAGCTACACTGTATATCAAAAATAAAAAGGTTAGATTTCAAAAGCTATACATCAGGATCCTGAAATACGTAGCGGGAAATTTCCGCAAATGTTGAAACCACGAATGTGGGGGCATTGTTTCAATAGGAAATGGGGGGTAGGTTCTGGGGATTTCCCGACCCATGAAAAATCCGCGAATGTCGGGGAAAATCTCTTGAAAATGCTGTGGAAATAGACAAAAATTCGCAAATGATGGAGTAAAATCCACTAGTGCCGCGGTAAAATCCGCGAGTGCCAGGATAAAATCCGCAAGTGCTGGGATAAAATCCACTAGTGCCGAGATAAAATCCGCTAGTGCCAGGATAAAATCCGCAAGTGTCGGGATAAAATCCACTAGTGCCGGGGTAAAATCCGCTAGTGCCGGGATAAAATCCGCAAGTGCCGGGATAAAATCCGCAAGTGCCGGGATAAAATCCGCTAGTGCCGGGTAAATCCGCGTAGTGCCGGGGTAAATCCACAAGTGCCGGGATAAAATCCGCAAGTGCCGGGATAAAATCACCTAGTGCCGGGATAAAAATCCGCTAGTGCCGGGATAAACCCAGCTAGTGCCGGGATAAAATCCGCAAGTGGGCCGGGATAAAATCCGCAAGTGCCGGGATAAATCCGCAAGTGCCGGGATAAAATCCGCAAGTGCCGGGATAAATCCGCTAGTGGCCGGGATAAAATCCGCTAGTGCCGGGGTAAAATCCGCTAGTGCCGGGGTAAAATCCGCTAGTGCCGGGGTAAAATCCGCTAATGCCGGGGTAAAATCCGCTAGTGCCGGGGTAAAATCCGCTAGTGCCGGGGTAAAATCGCTAGTGCCGGGGTAAAATCCGCTAGTGCCGGGGTAAAATCGCTAGTGCCGGGTAAAATCCGCTAGTGCCGGGGTAAAATCCGCTGTGCCGGGGTAAAATCCGCTAGTGCCGGGGTAAAATCCGCTAGTGCCGGGGTAAAATCCGCTAGTGCCGGGGTAAAATCCGCTAGTGCCGGGGTAAAATCCGCTAGTGCCGGGGTAAAATCCGCTAGTGCCGGGGTAAAATCCGCTAGTGCCGGGGTAAAATCCGCTAGTGCCGGGGTAAAATCGCAGTGCGGGTAAATCGTGAGTGCCGGGGTAAAATCCGCTAGTGCCGGGGTAAAATCCGCTAGTGCCGGGGTAAATCCGTGAGTGCCGGGATAAAATCGCTAGTGCCGGGTAAAATCCGCTAGTGCCGGGGTAAAATCCGCTAGTGCCGGGATAAAATCCGCTGTGGGAGGGGTCGTGCATCTCACTCAAGTTCTCATTGTGGGTAACTGCAGGAGGGGTGAGTCGTCTGCGCAATATGTTTGTGGGGGATTTTTTACAGGTGATGCTGTATTCGGCAGCTGATAATAGATGTGGTGAGCAATGTCATTGTGTAATTTGTGCGTATGCAGCTAGCTGCTGAACACCAATATACTGTATATGCTGAGTGTTTCCATTCTTTCTGCAGGCAGATTATGCTGAGCGTTTTTAAAATGTAACAGCTCAGATGGTGCTGTTTGTAGCAAGATGGTGATTTCCACTAAGATACGCTGAATGTTTCCATTGTGTAATGTCCATATGCGGTGACCTGGTAATTACTGGATACAACAATAGATGCTGTCAGTGTTTTCATTCCATAAGTAACTCACGGGGGGGGGGGGGGGGGGGGGGGGGGGGGGGGGGGGGGTGACGTTGCGGGGAATGACGTGTTACACTGGTGTGACACCCCACGAAACTATGTTTATGCCGCAAAACTACAATACAGTACCGTATGTTTAAAGTGCACATGGTGAGACGTTCCGTGAAACTATGTTTATCCAGCGAAACTATTGTTATGTTTGTGGGGTAGATGAAGGAATTTAATAGGAGAGATAAGATCGTATAGAGTTGCTTGGCCCATGGACATGTAGGAGACACCTCGATGTAATCAAGTAGGGAGACTGTGAGCTTAAGTGTTACGTGTCACCATATAGCGGGTGGTGCGGTGTTAATTAGGTTGGGATCAAGGATAACTTCCCCAGTATGTAATTGCCCCCCTGTGACTTTTCCCTGTTTTTATAACCAAAACCACGATAACAACCAAGCAAAACGTGCCGAGGGGGCAGAGGCCCCACCTTCCCGTGTATTTGTGCCATTCTAGTGCAGGGCTCAACTGTTTTCCCATGCGTGCATTAATCTCCGAGAGTCTCGGCTGTCGGCCTCCAAGGGAGAAGTTTGGCCATCCGTCCACATAGGGGTTAAACCCCATGGACACGACATTATGTTTATCCCACTAAGCTACAATACAGTACGTATAGTGCCATATGTTTAAAGTGCACATGGTGAGACATCCCGCAAAACTATGTTTATCCCGTGAAGCTACAATACACGTACAGGAAGCAGGTCATATTCATGGCTCGTGGAAGATATGTTTTTGGTGTACGTACAGTATTGTACTGTACGTAAACCAGCTGCTTTGTATGTAGCTCATGGAAGATGTGTTTTAGAACTGTGTTATGCTCGCTACTCATGAAAATAAAATAAATAAATCACCACAAAAATCGCGAATCAACCACGAATACGCGGAACCTGCAAATATTGGAACCGCCAATGTCGGGGTCCGGGTTCAGTGTATATCTAGAAATTAAAAGGTGAGATATCAAAAGCTACACTGTGTATCCAAATAACAAGGCAAGATATGAAAGGCAGGTCGAGATCCTGGATGTGAAATGCTCTAGAGTATATAAAAATCTCCATATCAAAAGCTAGATATCCAAATAAAGAGGTGAGATATCAAAAGCTAGTCAGGAAATCCTACGTATCAAAAGCTATACAATATATCGAAATTAAAAGGTGAGATATCACTCCCACAAATTATACGGTCGAGTTTCCCAGATTTGGGGAAATCGCAAGGGTCAACCCACACAGAATGCAATGGGCAAGCCTCACAATGAGGGAACCACTTGATTGATCATGGTAAGTCTCCTGTCAGGTAAGAGATATTACATGATCAACAGATGTGACATGCATCAGGTAAGAGATACCATGATCAACAGATGTGATACACAAATCGCTAATTTGGTTTCAGACCAGGTCACTCTACCTTGGGCATGCTGCTTCTACTCACCCAACAATGGATGGGGTCCTTAATGTGAGACATGAGATCAAGAACATCTCTCTGAACATATGTCATGCTTTTGATGCAGTCTGGCATCCCGCCTTTCTCTCCAAACGCTCTGCCTATAGCATCAAATAAGAAATCCACACATGGCTTACTGACTTCATACACTCTCGTTGCCAACGTGTAGCATTCAATGGAATCCTTTCATCTCCTCTCCCCATCAAGGCTGGAGTGCCCCAAGGCAGTGTTCTGGGCCCAGTCCTATTCCTAATCATCATCAACAATCTCTCTGATTCACTGGAAAGTACTCTTTATCTACTTGCTGATGACTCTACCCTCTGCCGTGACATCCCTCATCCTTCAGACAGGCAGGCTGCAGCCTCTTCCCTCTCTTCAGACCTTAACAAAAACACATGGTCAAACACTTGGAATATGTCTTTCAATCCTGCCAAATCCCACACTCTCTAACTCTACCTCTACCTCTCTAAATCCCACACTCTCACTATCTCTCTCCAAAAGGACTTTCTGGCGAGCACCCCCCCCCCCCCCTCCACATCTACTTCCTTAACAATCCTCGAGGAAGTTCAGTCATTCAAACTCCTGGGCCTCACTATTGGCCATGATCTTTTTGGGGAAAACCTCATTTCAAAGTTGGCCTCAAAAGCCAGCCACCAATTGAGCATCCTCCATCATATAAAGTCCTTCCTTGGCAAACCTGAATTCTTATCCACCTACAAGGCCTTCATCCACAGCTTGATGGAATACTGCTCTCCCCTCTAGGATGGCACCCCTGCCTCACACTTTGCTTAACTTAATGAAACGGAAATCAAGGTCTTCAACATGATTGGAATATCCTGCGATGAAGCTGAGTCTATGGGCCGTGGTCTCTGTCTTCTACTGCCTCCTTCCTGATCTCACACCCTCTGTGCTCTCTAACATCCCTGGGTCAGATTGCGGGAGAGTGTGTCGGAGTGGTGCTGAGGTGTCGTCCACCAGAACGGCGGTCTCCTTGGGTTAACCTGAGGCGGTCCCTTCGGGTGGGTGCCTGGAATGTCCTATCCCTAAGAGAGGATGATCACCTGTCTCTGTTATCATCTGAGCTCAGCGTTTGGACATCGGGATTGCAGCTTCTCTGAGGTTCGGAGACCGGATTGCGGCGAGATAATGGTGGGTGGTTACACCTACTATGGTCTGGTCGCTCTGATGGTTACCATACCCAAGGAGTTGCTGTAGCTGTGTCCAATAAGCTGACCCCAATGATAATTGAGGTAACACCGGTCAACGAGCGTATTATGAGATTAAGGATTCGTCACTCCTTAGGTGTCATTTCCCTGGTCTCTGTTTATGCTCCGACTGAGGCGAGTGATCTCACCGTGAAGGATGCATTCTACGCCACGCTCGAGTCTGTGGTTGATCAGTGCCCAGACGAGATATACTTCTAATCTGGGGGATTTCAATGCATCGACTGGAACTGATCGGGATGGTTATGAGGTGTGTGTGGTCCCCATGGTCAGGAACTATGACCAGAATAGCACTAAGTTCCTTGACTTTGCAAAGTCATGACTTAGGGTGGCTGGTTCATGGTTTCAGCGCCCACAAGCTCATCGCTGGACTTGGTATTCCAACGCTGGCGGTGTGGCAAAGAGATTGACCATGTCCTCAGTGACGGTCGTTGGAGGATGATCCAGAACTGCAGGGTCTACCGGAGTGCTCAGTTCCTCAATACTGACCACAGGCTTGTTGTAGCAACTCTAAAGCTGCACCTTAAATCCTGGAGAATGTACCATCCCAGCCTAGGCTGGATGTTGGCAAGCTCAGGGATGAGAGAGTAGCTGAGGAGTTTGCGAACAGGCTGAGTGGACACTTGGGGGGTCTGGGTGCTTTGGGGGGTCCTGAAGAGTTGTGGAGTGCCTTCAAGACCACCGTCCTTGATGTTGCCGTGGATGTCTTGGAACTCACCGCAGGGCAAAGAAGAATTTTGTCTCTCAAGGGACACTGGATACCATTGACCAGAGTCGCAGGGCCAGGCTGAATGGCAAAGCTGAGCTGTTCAGGGAGCTGAGGCGTAAAACTGTACGTGCACTGAGGGTGGACAAGGAGGCCTATGTGCGAGGAATCTGTGAGGGGGTAGAGCATCACCTGTGGACAGGTGATTCTCGACCCGCTTACAAGGGAATTCGCGCATTGCGTTCATCCAAGCCCATCCCTCGGAGCACTGCAGTTAGAGCAGAGAGTGGTAGGCTCTTGACAGAGGAGTCTGAAGTGAAGGCCCGCTGGGCCGGTTACTTTGAGCGGTTGTACCAGGCTGATCCCCCAGCTGTCGAGTTGGACGTCAAGGGTGTTACAATCCTGTTGCTGACCCTCCAATCAACTGTGGTCCACCTTCGCTTGTGGAAACATGGGCTGCGGTGAACCAGTTGAAACGGGGCAAAGCTCCAGGGATCTGTGGCATCCATGCTGAACTTCTCAAGGCTGGTGGAAATGCTGCACTCGTGTCGTTGCATGCAGTTTTGTGCTCTGCCTGGAACACAGGCATCATCCAACTGATTGAAGAGGGGCCTTGTTGTTCTCTCTGGAAAGGGAGGGTGATCGCCAAGACTGCAACAACTACCGAGGGTGACGCTGCTCTCAGTGCCGGGCAAGGTCTTTGCACGGATAATTCTTGATAGGGTTCGCACCATCTGCTTGAGCACCAGCGTCCAGAGCAGTCAGGCTTTACACCAAAGAGGTCAACGATTGACCGTATCCTTGCTCTTCGTGTCCTCACCGAACGCAGACGAGAGTTTCGGCAGGGGCTGCTTGCAGCCTGTTGATCTCTGTAAAGCGTTCGATTCAGTGAATCGGGATGTCTCTGGAGGATTTTGGTCTTCGTGGGTGCCACCAAAACTGATCGATCTGATGTCTGAACTCTACTCTGGTACTGAGAGTGCTGTGAAGTGTGGTGGTACATCTCTGACTTATTTCCAGTTGTTACTGGAGTTCGTCAGGGGTGTGTACTGGCCCCCACACTTTTCAGCACTTGTATGGACTGGATTTTAGGGAGGGTGTCGGAGAGATCAAGCTGCGGTGCATCGTTTGGGAATGTCAAGATCTCGGACCTTGATTTTGCAGATGATGCAGTCATCTTTGCGGAGACTTTAGATATCCTTTTGGGGGCCCTCGAGGTGCTGAATGAGGAGTCGGAGCCGCTGGGATTACGGGTTTCTTGGTCAAAACTAAGATCCAGGCTTTCGGTGACATCTTGGATGCTGCTGTCCTGTCTGTGTCTGTTTGTGGTGAGGATGTTGAGGTCGTGGAGAGATTCACTTACCTTGGCAGTGATATTCAGTCTCTGCTGGCTCTGAGTCAGAGGTCATAGACGTCTGGGTCGGGCCTGGGGAGTCATGGATTCACTGGATCATGGGGTGTGCGCTGCCGGTACCTGTGCGGGGGACGAAAGTCCGAGTCTTCAGGTCCTTGGTACTTCCAGTCTTGCTCTATGGATGCGAGACTTGACTCTGACCAAGGATCTGAGACGGAGACTTAATTCCTTTGGTACCAGGTCTCTTCGGGAATCCTTGGCTATCGCTGGTCGGATTTTGTGTCCAACGAGCGGTTGCTGAGAGAGACTCAGATGAGATTTGTTACCTGCATAGTCCGTGAGCGTCAGTTGCGGCTGTATGGACATGTGGCTCGTTTTCCTGAGCTGATCCTGCTCACCAGATTCTCTCAGCGAGGGAGTCTCATGAGTGGAGGAGGCTAGTGGGCCGACCACGTGCCTCGTGGTTGCAGCAGGTTGACCATCATCTCAAGGAGATGGGATGGGCCTGGCATCTGCCTGGGGGATGGCCAGAGGGAGGCCCCTGGAGTACCGGCGGAAAGTGGACGCAGCGACGCGCTGTTCTGGCACATGCTCCCATACCTGACCTGACCTGTGCTCTCTATGCTTTGCCACCCCCCTCTTCCCCTAGGTTTCTGCAAGGAGCACATGGTCCACCATCAACACCCTTCTAGTGAGACTACCTAAATCCAGGATCACTGCTCACCTCCACTCATTTGTTCCTCTCTTTTTCCCACCTGTGGAACCAACTTCCACATTCTCTTTCATGTCATCCTTCCTTCTAGGTCTTCAAGACAGCTGTTCACCACCTCTCAGATCCTTTCTACCCCACCCTTACACCTCCACTCACAAGCTGACCTCCTTCCAAATTTCCAGTTTTTCCTTCCTGAGAGTTTGATTCTCCATACATCTTGTTCATACAATGCATCCACGCCTACCTTCCCCTCATTCCTCCACACACCCATTATTTGCTCAAGTCTCCCTCAATTTGGTAATTCAACGCTGCTGTTGGTGTTTCCCCCTTCTCTCTGCTGTTAATTTTGTTCTGTTGCGTCCTTATCTCTGCAGTGTTCTAGCTCTTCCATGAGCCTTGACTCTGCGTACAATAAAAAAGGTCAAGAGAGACACAAGTGTCCAGGAGCAAATGAATGCACATGATAAATATAATGCGTTTTAAAGCTTCATGTGGTCAGTATCACAGTAGCACTTATGGCCGTTGTAGAGTGCAAGGTCTGTGGCCAAGCAGGCGTTTGTGCGAAGGGTGGAGTGACACCACCTGGCAAAGTGGTTCAATTTGCAACAATTCCTACAGCGTTGTCCCCAGGCAGGGCAATCAGAGGCTCTGGACTTGTGCCCGGTGGACCTACAATTCCTGCTACATTGACGAGAAAGCGCAGGGCACTGCTGTGTTTGTTGTAATGCAAGGTCGGGATCTGTAGCTAATTTGGTGAAATTTTGCTGGATTTTCTGACCTGTAGAGTGCGTAGCCATAATTAACTGGTGAAGGTGTTCCAATAAGTTTTTGTGCAATGTGGTAAGCCATTTCTACTTGGCTGGCTATCCTTATGGCATGAGGCAAAGTTATGTTGTCAGATTCAGGTAATAGATTCTCCTTCACTTTTGTACAAGACGTCTTCTCAATGAGCTGATCTCTTCATCTCGTCATGCGGTGCACCAAACATACAAGGCAGTGCTAATTCTCTCAATGCAGATGGGTATTGGAGAATTGACTCACTTGGCCACTGACCCCATTGTCAGGATTGGAACCGTCGAACACTCTGAGTGGTTTCGGAATGCGAGGCAAGTACAGCGGTCAATGTAGCATAAGTAGGGGTAGGACTCAATGTCCAGGAAAATGTGTTGTCCCTCAGTACCCAGTGCATCAGTAGTGCACATTTCCATGGGTTGTCCGCATCTTGCAGAACCATTGCATGTAAGTAGGTCTGAAATGAGTCCAACCAGCGACTCCACGGAACGAGCGGTTTGCCGGGCAGAGCCAAGAAATGATGCGACAGGAAAATCAAAAATTCTGTCATCCTCGTCGTCAAACGTTATGTCATCCAAGCTGACACGGAGCGGTGTAACTGATCACAAGCACAGGCTCGTTGTATTCTCCATGCATCAAACGCACACAAGATGGAGTCTCTTATACATCCCACAGACCCCACCTTCTACCTTATCACACATCCCGCAATAACAACAACATACATCTCAACATCGATTAACAGAACCCAACACATCCCATTCCCTATTTGTTGCGCACGGACATTGGGGATGTGTCTGCATCTGCAGGAATATGTCTTTGCGAACACAGGATTGTTCCTTCAGGGTCCAATTGCTGCAGAAAGCATTTAAGATGAATGAATTGGGAGTGTAATTGCATTTGCAGATCCTAAAGAGCAATGACTGGGCCTAGTTAACCGAAACGTGTCATGCATCATCTGTAACATATCAGGCAATTGGCTGCTGTTCTCATGCAGTGTCTGTCCTATTGTTTGTGCGATTCAGCAAGGATGATAATCAGGAGATAGCAGTTCTAATGATAGGACATTTTAATTATCTTGATGACGTCAATCGAATGGAATGGGACTCCAAAAAACAGCACAGGACTTAAAAATTTTTTTTTAAAAAACAATTCAGCAACTCCAAACAGGTCCCAGATTGGAATTTCCATTAGTCTGATCCTCAAAACACTTGTATGTGGACAAGTACTGAAACACACACATGTACAGGGTCTCTGGAATTATGCCTGGGTGACAATATGGTTCAATTATGTGTTCCCTCCGACAGGGACGGGAGACATATTGGTTTTCCTGTTTGTTTGTTTTTCTTCTACTCCTCATTACCTCCACCACCAAAGGTGAAGGTCAAGTTTTCACCCCTCTCTGTCTGTCTGTCTGCCTCTTTGTATGCAGGGTATCTCAAAAGGATGTGCACGGATTCGGATGAAATTTGGTGGACAGGTTGGGTGTGTGACCAGGACGAAATGATTCGATTTTGGTGAAGATCCCGATCCGGATACTAGAATTTTTAAAAGTGATTTTCTCACCATTGAGAAACAGGGCTAAACCAATATATTGCACGATATCTCAAAAAGTTGTGGACGGATTCGGACAAAACTTGGTGGACAGGTTGGGTGTGTAACAAGGAAGAATTGATTCGATTTTGGTGAAGATCCAGATGAAAGGATTATTTAATTTTTTAAGCGATTCTTCACCATTTAGAGATATGGCTAAAAACGATATATAGCATGATATTTCAAATATGTATTGGACCCGATATGTTCTCATGGATCAGGCATTACAGGGCAGAGGTATGCGCTCTACCGAGTGCCCTTCTAGTTTCCTGATGTAAAGTCAGCTAACTTCTTTCTTCGTGTTTATGTAAGCTTGTAATTTATATTTGTTTATCTCCAACAATTACAGTTGCATGCCTTTCCTTGATTTCTTCAAATTTGGAGTCGAGGTACCATGGTCCAGGATATGCAAACCCCTTCTCTATTTTTTTGTTTTTTTCAATTTAAGCCCCCATTATAATTTCACAAGGTCAAAGGTGAAACCCAAATTATTTTTTTTTAAATCACATTTTACCGTTCCCTAGTATTTGAATCGATAGAAGTGAAAATTGGTACAAAAGTGCTTCAAAACAGCCTCTCCAGGGATGCATTGAATTTTTTTTAGATTAGAGTAGATTTCTGTTAGGGTTAGGGTCAATATATGGGTCAAAGGTCAAAGATGCTCACAAAATTAACATTTTGGCCTTGCCAGGTCTCTGTATTTCAAGCAATCCAGGCAAAATTTGTCAAAATTATTAATTACCATACCTGTAAAGATTCAAGAGGTAGCTATCGGTGCAACGTCTTCTTTTCCATTTTACAGGGATCAAAGTGGGTGCAAGGGGATGAGACACGTATTACATTTACTTACGATGAAACTTTTTAATTTTCTTTCCAGAATTTTGTGGTTGTTTTTGCATCTTTTGGTGCTCAAGGTTTTTACAGTACAGTGCTGTATTAAAAACAACCCTTGTTTTTTTCCACTCGTTTTCCTTTTCTCATTGTTTAAAACCATAACAAAATATTTAATCATTGTTGTAACAGGTATTGTTGCGGAAATGGGCCCTTAGTGGGTTATTAAATATAGGATTAGCCCAGATCCCCCCTTAAATGCAATGTTTAGCCAGGTTGTTTGGTAATCGGATGTTACATGTGTGTCGGGAGGTGTAGCAGGCTGTCCATTGTTCATACAGTGGTGGTGTACCGAGAGGCGTCTTCTTCTTCCTGCCCCCTCTTAACCAGCCCCACCCGGCGCCCTGAGAATCAGTCAGCAAGACGTGCCAGCAACCCATTGGCGGAGAGCTGCTGCAATCTTGAACGACGAACCAATCACGGGTCCCCAGAGGCGGTCCGAAAGTCTGGCCCCGAAAAGCAAAGCAAGGGACGGCTGTGTGAGTCTGGGATCTGCTTCGTGAGAGAGGCCCGCCCCGAAAGGCAAGGGGAGGAAACTGCCTGAGGTCTGTCTGTGATCTGCTTCGAGAGGAACTGCCCAGTGTCGGTCTGCGATCTGCTTCGAGAGGAACTGCCCAGTGTCGGTCTGCGATCTGCTTCGAGAAGGGACGGCTGTGTCTGTCTGCGATCTGCTTCGTGAAGAGTGGTTTGGTCGGCTATTCCTCCTCGGCCATGGATCCAGCCTGCAGGTCCTCCACAGGTTCATCCTGAATCCAATCACAGAGCCTCTGACTGTCCTGACTCCCTGCACGGCTCGACACGTCTTTCATCCCATCGATCCGCCTGC
>CM068954.1:3697249-3722011 GCA_035128595.1 Eptatretus atami
TGGCTTTGGTATTGGTGTGTGTGTGTGTGTGTGTGTGTGTGTGTGTGTGTGTGTGTGTGTGTGTGTGGTGTATATCTATATACACTGCCGGTCAAAGTTTTAGAACAACCCCATTTTTCCAGTTTTACTGAAAGTTAAGCAGTTCAAGTCCAGTGAATAACCTGAAATGGTACAAAGCTAAAGGCGCTATCACACCTTGACGATTTAGCCAGCGTATGCCGACTTATGAAAAATTTGTCTAAAACGCTGGCACACGTCGAATACGTTATGGGTAAGTTTTGCATACGTTAAGAGCACGCTGAAAAACACTGCCATACGTCGTAGTACGCTGGCTTTCATCGTTGTACTTTTGCGGTTGTCCTCAAATTTTAGCATGCTTGAAATTTTACGACGTATGCCAGCGTATGACTCACACGTTCGTTACGCTGGCCATAAGTTGTAGGCACGTTATGCGATCGTTGACACACGTTACTTGTAAGTTACTCATAAGTCGAAACACGTCGAGGTAATGATTAACGTACCCGAAACTTAGTTATAACCTATGAGTAACGTGTTGTAGGCACGTTACACGATCGTTGACACACGTCAAGGCACGTTATGCGATCGTTGACACACGTCGAGGCACGTTACTTGTAAGTTACTCATAAGTCGAAACACGTCGAGGTAATGCTTAGCGTACCCAAAACTTATTTCTAACCTATGAGTAACGTGCTTTGAACCTATGTGTAACGTATCTCCAACGCATATTGACGTATGTAGACGTATTTGATTGACGTCTTCGGACGACCACAGAACTTACTGAACGTGTTTCTAATTTACAGCTACCGTATAATGGCGTATTGGCAACGTTTTAAAAAAAAAAACAACAATAACTTCCGATATTTCGTCACGTGCCGTTACGTCACGTCCGATTGCCTCTTCAGTTTGCTCATGTCTTATTCTTAGTTCCTCCTCTGTGAATATTTTCTGTTTGAGGATATTGTCACGTCGACGTCGAAACTTAAAAGCAAATGTCCGAATATATTTTAAAATTCGTGATAGACTAAAAAAATAATAATAATAAAAAAAAACAACAACAACTTCAGATATTTCGTCACGTGCCTTCATGGAGCCAAGGAGAAAAAAAGAAAATTTGCCTTGACGGAGAAAATAAGTTTCGGGTATGCTAAACATTACCTCGACGTGTTTCGACTTATGAGTAACTTACAAGTAACGTGTGTCGACGTGTGTCAACGATCGCATATCGTGCCTACAACTTATTCCCAGCGTAGCGGAACGTGTGAGCCATACGGCGAGTAAGTCGTAAAATTTTCAGCAGGCTTGAAATTTCACGACGTACGAGACGTACCACGAAATATGACAGCATACTTCATCGTTTTTCAGCGTGCTCTTAACGTATACACAACTTACCCATAACGTATTCGACATGTGCCCATAACATATTCGACATAACAGGAGCTTGGTTCGGCAAATTTTTCATAGGTCGGCAACGCTGGCTAAATCGTCAAGGTGTGACTGCGTGTTGACACTTTCAATTCTCAGGCGGTTATGATTAAATCGGCGTGCGGCAGGTTTTAAACAGGCTACGCCACGAGTTCGTCGGCGATACGTGCAGCGCGCTATGCCTAAGTTAAACTATCGTTGGGCATAGGTTGTGAAGCCGACAACAGGCTAAGCATTCGTTGGTATAAGTTATCTATAAGACAACGAAACGTTCTGTGCCCGTTACTAATATGTTATACATACGACCAACACGTTATGAATACGACCAAAACTTAAAAAAAAAAAAAACATCACAATTTCAGCGTACGCCAACGTTTTACATAATTTTTATACGTTGCCATTGCTGGCTAAATCGTCAAGGTGTGACAGCGCCTTAAGCGGTAAACTGCCAGAGGTTAAAAAAAAAGTTGAGGTTGCCAAAACTGAAAAATAATGTAAATTTCAGAGTTGTTAAAAAGGCCCTTTTCAGGGAACAAGTCATGGTAAGCAACTGCAGCTGTTCTGCAGCAATGGAGTAAATTAAGCATTGAAAGTTGATGCAAACAATTCCTACAGGTGTCCCAACTTTTGTTTATTAGTTACAAACTCTATATCTGTATAAAAGCAGTGTTGTAACAGACTGTGATGCTACACCCTCTGAAGCATTATTTGGACAATATTGCACTGCAGGAAGTAGTATATTGCTATCATAATGGCGAGAAAAAGACAATTAACAAAGGAACATGGACAGACCATGATAACCCTTAAAAGTGTAGGTCTTTCCTTTGAGAAATTGCAAAGTAAGCCAAGGTGTCAGTGAGTACAGTTTCTGACACCATCAAAAGGCACTTGGAAACTGAGGAAACTCTGACAGGAGAGGTCTGGCAGACCAAATCCACAACACAATCAGAAGACAAGTTTCTGAGAGTCAACAGCTTGCGTGATGGGCGGCTCACAGGACAGCAGCTTCAAGCACAGCTTAACACTGGTCGAAGTAAGGAAGTCTCAGTTTCAACTGTGAAGAGAAGACTTCGAGCTGCAGGTTTGACAGGTCGAATGGCAGTAAGAAAGCCATTGCTAAGATGGCAAAATAATAAAAAGAGGCTTGCCTGGGCCATGAAGCACCGCAGTGACTACTGAAAACTGGAAGAAGGTCTTATGGACTGATGAATCAAAATTTGAAATCTTTGGTTCATCGTGCAGAGTTTTTGTACACCGTCGAATAGGCGAAAGGATGGTTCCTCAGTGTGTGACACCAACTGTCAAACATGGAGGAGGAAGCGTGATGATCTGGGGCTCTTTTGCTGGATCCAGATTCGGTGACTTGCACAGAGTGACTGGCACCCTGAACCAAAGGGCTACCACAGTATTTTGCAGTGCCATGCAATACCTCTGGTCTACGCCTAGTTGGTCAGTGGTTCATCCCATACAGAGATAACGACCAAAACATATCTCTAGGCTATGTCAGAACTACCTGAGAAGAAAGACAAGACGGTAGGCTTCAAATCAGGGAATGGCCAGCACAGTCTCCAGACTTAAACCACATCGAGCTGGTTTGGATGAACTGGACAGAAGGGTGAAAGCAAAGTAACCTACAAGTGCAAACACATTTGTGGGAACTTCCGCAACAGTGTTAGGAAGAACTTTCCGAACAATATTTGATTTCTATTGTAGAAAGAATGCCACGAGTATGTTCGGCTGTTGTATCTGCAAAAGGTGACTACTTTGATGAGTCAAAAGTTTAGATTAAATTTTGTTCAACAAAACGATTCCATGATTTCTTTTTATTGCAATTGTTTATTTGTTCTATGCTTTAATTTCAGAGTACATTGAAACATTAAACTGCTTAAATTTCAGTAAAAACTGGAAAAATGGGGTGTTCTAAAACTTTGGAACGATAGTGTATATATATATATTATATATCTTCTTCTTCTTTCGGCTAGCTCCCGTTAGGGGTCGCCACAGCGGATCAACAGTCTCCATTTCGCTCTATCCTCCACATCTTCCATTGACACTCCAACCACCCGCATGTCCGCCCTCATATATATATATATTATATATATATATATATATATATATATAATATATATATATCCTGGTGTTGGCGCGCAGTGGTTAGGGCAGTGGCTTGGACCCAAAAGGTCCTGAGTTCAAGCCCGTTGGGCCACTGAATTAATATATATATATATATATATATATATATATATATATATATAATATATATATATACCAAGGCGTATAACACCAGGGGGTTGACTCAGCCTGTCATCCTTCCGAGGTCGGCGAAATGAGTACCAGTGTACTGGGCCGCGGTGTATGCCCCGGTTAGAATAGGTGTACAATATCCCTTGTGTCGTAAGAGGCGACCAGGGTTGCGTCAGGAAGGGCATCCGGCGTAAAAACCTATGCCAAATCATTATGCGGACAACAAAACGATTTCATACGGATCGGTCGAGGCCCGGGTTACCAACGACCGCCACCGGTACCCGGTGGTCAGCAGGGTACCAGTGGAAATTGTGCTACTGCTGGGCGAAGGAGGAGAGGAGACGGGGAAGGCGAGTCAGAGGCAGTGGGAGAGGGGGAAGGGTAGAAGTGTGGAGGTGAGAGTTAGAACTCTGAATGTTGGGACGATGACTGGCAAAGGGCGAGAGTTGGCTGATATGATGGAGAGAAGAAAGGTGGACATACTGTGTGTACAAGAGACCAAGTGGATGGGGAGTAAGGCTAGGAACATTGGAGGTGGTTTCAAACTGTTCTACCATGGTGTGGTGGAGGAGAAATGGTGTCGGGTAATCCTGAAGGAAGATTATGTAAAGAGGGTATTGGAGGTGAGGAGAGTGTCTGACCGAGTGATGAGTGTGAAGTTGGAAATTGAAGGAGTGATGATGAATGTCATCAGTGCATATGTACCGCATATGGGGTGTGAGATGAATATAAAGAAGATTTCTGGAGTGAGTTAGATGAAGTGGTGGAGAGTGTATCCAAGGATGAAAGAGTGGTGATTGGAGCAGATTTCAATGGGCATGTTGGGGAAGGGAATAAAGAGGATGAGGAGGTGATGGGTAGGTACGGTCTCAACAAGAGGAATGTGGAAGGGCAAATGGTGGTAGAGTTTGCAAAAAGAATGGAAATGGCAGTGGTAAATACGTATTTCAAGAAGGAGGAACACAGGGTGACGTACAAGAGTGGTGGAAAGTGCACACAGGTGGATTACATCTTAAGCAGGAGATGCAACCTGAAAGAGATTGAGACTGTAAGGTGGTGGCAGGGGAGAATGTAGCTCGACAGCATCGATTGGTGGTCTGTAGGATGATTTTGAGGTGAGGTTGAGGAAGAGAGTGAGGGCTGAACCAAGGACCAGATGGTGGAAGCTGAAGGGGAAGACTGTTGCGTGGAATTTAGGGAGGAGGCGAGACAGGTGTTGGATGGTGGTAAAGATGGGTGGGATGATTGGGCAACTACAGCAGAAGTGGTGAGGGAGATAGCTAGGAAGGTGGAAGGTACTTGGTGTGATATCTGGACAGAGGAAGGAAGATAAGCAGACTTGGTGGTGGAACGAGGAAGTACAGGAAAGTATAAGGAAGAAGGGGTTGGCGAAAAAGAAGTGGGATAGTCAGATAGGTGAAGAAAGTAGGCAGGGGTACAAGGAGTGGTGGCGAAAGGCAAAAGAGAGGTGGCAAAGGCTAAGAAAAGGCATATGACGAGCTGTATGAGAAGTTGGATACAAAAGAAGGGGAAAAGGATTTATACCGATTGGCAAGACAGAGGGACCGAGCTGGGAAGGATGTGCTGCAGGTTAGGGTGATAAAGAGTAAATGGGAATGTGCTGACGAAGCGAGGAGAGTGTGTTGAGAAGGTGGATGGAGTACTTTGAGGAGCTGATGAAGAAGAAAATGAGAAGAGATAAGGTTGGAAGAGGTGGAGATAGTGAATCAGGAAGTGGGGTGGATCAGTAAGGATGAAGTGAGGACTGCTATGAAGAGGATGAAAAGTGGAAAGGTGGTTGGCCCAGATGAATACCAGTGGAGGCATGGAAGTGCTTAGGAGAGATGGCAGTGGTTTTTACCAGATTGTTTAATAAAATCTTGGAAAGTGAGAGGATGCCGAGGAGTGGAGATTAAGTGTACTGGTTCCGATTTTCAAGAACAAGGTGATGTGCAGAGCTTGGAAATTACAGAGGGATAAAGTTGTTAAGCCACACCATGAAGTTGTGGGAAAGAGTAGTGGAAGCTCGGTTGAGAAGAGAGGTGACGATTTGTGAGCAGCAATATGGGTTTATGCCAGGAAAGAGCACCACTGATGCGATGTTGCTTTGAGAATGTTGATGGAGAAGTATAGGGAAGGCCAGAAGGAGTTACATTGTGTGTTTGTGGATTTAGAGAAAGCTTAGATAGGGTGCCAAGAGAGGAGTTGTGGCTTTGTATGAGGAAGTCGGGAGTGGTGAGAAGTATGTGAGGATTGTGCAGGATATGTATGAGGACAGTGTGACAGCGGTGAGGTGTGCGGTAGGAATGAAGACGGTTTAAGGTAAAAGTGGGATTGCACCAAGGATCGACTCTGAGCCCTTTCCTGTTTGCAATGGTGATGGACGACATCAGACTGGAGTCTCCATGGACTATGATGTTCGTGGATGACATCATGATCTGTATGGAGAGTAGGGAGCAGGCTGAGGTGAGCCTCGAGAGGTGGAGGTACGCACTGGAGAGAAGGGGAATGATAGTCAGTAGGAGTAAGACGGAGTACATGTGCGTAAATGAGAGGGAGGGTGGTGGTATGGTGCGGTTGCAAGGAGTTGAGGTGGGGAAGGTGGATGGGTTTAAATACTTGGCATCACTGTCCAAAGTAACGGAGAGTGTGGGAGAGAAGTGAAAAGAGAGTGCAGGCAGGATGGAGTGGTGGAGAAGAGTTGCAGGAGTGATTTGTGACAGAAGGGTAGCTGCAAGAGTTAAGGGGAAAGTATATAAGACGGTAGTGGAGCCAGCTATGTTGTATGGTTTGGAGGGGTGGCGCTAACAAAAGACAGGAAGCGAGCTGGAGGTGGCAGAGTTAAAGATGCTGCGAGTCTCGTTGGGAGTGACGAGGATGAACAGGATAAGGAATGAGTATATTAGAGGGACTGCACAGGTAGGACGGTTTGGAGACAAAGTGAGAGAGCGAGATTGAGTGGTTTGGACATGTGCACGAGGGAAGCGGAGTATATCGGGAGAAGGATGCTGAAGATGGACCGCCAGGCAGGAGGAGAAGAGGAAGGCCAAAGAAGAGGTTCATGATGCGGTGAGGGCGGACATGCGGGTGGTTGGAGTGTCAATGGAAGATGTGGAGGATAGAGCGAAATGGAGACGGTTGATCCGCTGGGCAACCCATAACGGGAGCGACCGAAAGAAGAAGAAGATATATATATATGTGTGTTTTTTTAATTTACATTGGAGTTATGCTCGTTTATTTCTCTGGGGAATGAGTTAATCAACCGATGCTTCTTGCATAAAAGCAGATTATTTTCCACTGTGAAACACATTTTAAAATAGAATCGCAGACATTCCCAAGCGAATGCAAAAAATGACCCCTTTACCCCCCCCCCCCACACACACCCTTTCATCCACTTTGATTCCTGTAAAATCAAAAGGAAGACACCAGAGATTTGTCTGCGTTTGACGGGTATCCTGATAGTTCACAACAGGTCAATACCTACAGTGCATAGAACACCTTTCCCTGCACAGTCTTGAGAAAAAGGACATGGAAAGGGTCTTCTAAACTCTTGCTCTGCATTTCCAAGCATGATCTAATTTCATACGAGCCACCATTTGTCCATATATTTTTTTTTCCAAGTATTGCTAAACTAGAGGTTTTTTTCAAAGTTCAACACGGTGATTTGGGTTTTAGTGTTCAAGTTTGTAATTAAATTGAAATAAAATAAGATTTCAAAGGCTGTAGCAACCCAAAAAAAAAAAACCCAAAAAACATCAAATCAGAAGTTTACCACCATTGATTCACCGTCTTTTACACCACCTTATTCAACACATTAAATTAGTTATTCATGCCTGTTGTTTGTGTCTCTTATCATGTCCATGGAAACATTGTTTCCTTTTTGTAATGATTTTCATTTTTGTTTCACTACCAGACAGGCAGACAGAGTACCCCAATTACCATGCTCCTCTGTGTGCGACAGACAGGCAGACAGGTACCCCAATTACCATGCTCCTCTGTGTGCAGACAGACAGACAGGCAGACAGAGTACCCCAATTACCATGCTCCTCTGTGTGCATGCAGAGACAGACAGGCATACAGAGTACCCCAATATGCTCCTCTGTGTCATGCAGACTGCAGACAGACAGACAGACAGACAGAGTGAACAATTGCTTCATCCTGCATTTTGCTTGGCTTGCGCAGGGTAATAATTATGGTTACACAGGTAAACTTCTACTACGTACGAACAATTACCAATGTATTTTGAATGATGTACATTTATTGAGAGACTTGTTAATCTCACACGTTTCCGAAGGAACAGAAAAAAACTATTTTAACTGTGAGGATGCTGTGAGTGAGTGAGAGTGAGTGAGTTAATTTGCACTGGTTCTCAGATCTACTGTAATATATAATTCCCCAGTTGGGCTCTGAATTGTTAACCATTCTGTTTTTGTCATACTTAAAAATATAGGAATATACAGCCTGGCTTATCAAAAACATGGCATACAATGTGTGATAAGAAAGTTCCAAGATTATTTATCACAATATTATTTTACTAAGAGCATGATATGTGCAGCTGGAGATAATTGCCCAATTTACGTGAAAGGTCCCTTCATGTCTGAGCGTATTTGAAATGTAAGAGTAGAGTGTGGTTACACAAAGCAGTGGAGCGAAGCTCAGTTTTCACAAAATGTGTACAGGGTAAAGATGAACTAGCACATTACGATGAATTATCCTATCAAACTGAACAGCTGATGGGTACAGGAAACTAAGTTCAAATCCCATTGCCATATGTTTGTCCTTTTGTCTACTCAATTTTTATAATTCATGTGAAACTACACTGATGCATACCATTGTCTTTGTACTGCAGGTGATTTTATGTCCAAGATCTTTAATGAGCATGCTAAAACATGCTGTGATGGATCATGGCTGGGCCTCCTCTCAATGGTGTTTATGCCTGGTGTTGGCTTAATGGTTCTGGTGGCGGACTTTAGATCCTCGGGTCCTGAGTTCAAATTCCGTTCAGCTGTTGAATTAATACCAGGTGTGGTTAACTCTGCCTGTCATCCTTCCGAGGTCGGCAAAATGAGTGCCAGTATGCTGGTATATACTGTGTCAGAGTGGCAACCCATCCAGGATTGTGCCAACACCAAGGAGACTGCTTAAGCAGCACCAACGCTCTACAACAGAGTATGGTCCCAATCTCCTCCTCCCTCTCAAGGCCCACATGAACGTGCAGGCTTTGTCACGATGGATCATGACTGGGCCACTCTCTCAAGGCCCCCAAATATGGGTAGACTGTGCTGTGATGGATCATGGCTGGGCCACTCTCTCAACGCCCCAAAATATGGGCAGACTGTGCTGTGATGGATCATGGCTGGGCCACTCTCTCTAGGCCCCATATACAGGCAGATCATGCTGTGATGGATCATGGCTGGGCCACTCTCTCAAGGCCCCCAATATGGGCAGATCATGCTGTGATGGATCATGGCTGGGCCTCATCATCAGACTCCCTGAACAGACAAGCCGTGTTGTGATGGATTCTTGCTGGGCCTCACTTTCAAGGCCCTGACATAACATGGTTCCTGACATAGTTGTGTGTTAGAGTTCTAATGCCCCGGAAGTGTCAACACCACAATGTGACACAACACATTGCAGAACTCTTGAACTGCTTTATGTTCACAGGAACGATTGGTTCACTTTGTTTGTCTGTCTATCTGCATGTGCTCATTCACAAATACATGAGTGATTTTTCACATTTTGTTGACAAGGAAGAGGAAGTGAAATGGAAGACGATGCAGATTCATAGCATACACTGTCTCCCTCTATTTTGTCCCTTGGTGTGTTACCGTAATCCCTCTTCGTTGGTCTGTATTCTAGCTTCTCCATGAGCTTCAACACTGTTAAAACACTTAAATATTCCAGGATAATACTATTGTCTGCTAGAAGAAAGTCCTGACCAACCGCATATACATGTGGTTTATAAAAATGATTTGTATGTGGGGGCGTTCAAAACGTTCCACGAATGACTCACGAGTCTGCCAAATTGGTGTTTCACAGGCCTGGCGTTGCATCACAAGGTGTGCCACCCCTGGTTTGAGGTTGAACGGGCGTCCCATCCACTGGCATTGTTGGTGGACATTAAAGATCCCATGGTGTCCTTCATGAAGAGTAGACAAGTATCAATGGCACCCTGAACAAACTATTACTTCCTGTCCAAATCGGCTCCATTCAAAGTCAGGCCTCACCAGCTGGTGCATGAAGGACTTGGACCAAATTTCCCCTTCAACCGACACCACAAGAAGATGGAAATAATTAGGACCATAAGTGTGAGTGGTAACATTTTACTGAAATATTGTGGGACAGAAATGCATGTAGTTTTTCTAATGCTGGTCTCTCCTCACATGACAGAAGATAAGTGATCACAATCAAAACACAGACAAGTTCCAACATAAAAATCTTGTATAACTCAAAGCACAATTGCCAGATTTTCATCAGCCATTCAAATTGTCGAAGCACCTGGTCAAGGCATTCAGCATGACTAAAAATAACAGATTATTTGCTTATTGAAACTGTCGGAGGCTCTATGGGATGCAGTAACAGCTGGGATCATGGCATGGAGCTGGCACCAATGTATCATCATGTCAATCTGACAACAGAGAAGGATAAAATTCCAAAAAATGTCTCAAAACTCACAACTAAGGATACCTTTTCACTTGCGAATTATGCTGGAACAGCATTGTTCAGGAAACGCCACATGAGAACAATATGCAGTACCAAAAGGATACCTCTGCCTATCGAAACAAAGCACCTTGTTATAGAAAAACGTATTATTAGGCAATGTCACGTGTGAAAACTCTCAATGAACAAGGTAACACGATGATACCGGTTCGATAACCCCTTCAAGGCTACGATGTTTCTATTTGGGGATAGCATGACATCACTCATGGCATTATTAAGTGAACATCAGGAAAACATGACTTTTGGATCAACTTTGTTGTGAAAACACAGCACAAATGAACCTGAACACCCGATACCATAAAACCAGTTACAGTACATTTTGCTTGTTTATAAATGTGTACAAGAATCATATAGAATTGTTGTATAATATACTATATGTCTATAACAACACACAACACACACAACACACACACAAGACCTGGGAGGGCTCCGTTCTACCTTCTGAAACCCGCACATGGAGACAACAACTAATGAAACATGTTGGTGAATGTGGGTCATGCTGCCCTTGAGAGACAGCATTATGGTGACCTGCCCAAATTGTACCAATCAATTTGAAGGTCAATCATGATGTGTACATGTGAAGGTCATCAATAAGCCAGCTGGGTTTTTATTGCAAATCCGATAGCAACATGGTAATGCACTGGGACTAGCTTGGTTTATAAAAGCTTGGAATCAAAAATAATCAATACTGCTGCCTTTGGTGAGATTTGATTTTTTTTTTTTTTTAATCAACGAACCTTCATCGCTTCTCCATGAGAGTTACATTACATGAAAACACAACAGTATTTTTGCCTTGGTTATAAGAAACATATACATGTAGACCCAGCTAAGGGGAGTTTATTTACAAAAAAGTCGAATTTATCCCATGTTGTTGTTTTTTTTGGATAAAGCGTACCTTGGGGCACTAGAAACTAAACGTCTGGTCGGTCAATTCCGGAGCATTACTGTGCTAGCACCAAAAATGTTGTGATTTTTCGAAGCAAGCCAAGCAACAACAAAAAAAAATCACGTTTTCTGCTCCTGTGATGTCACAAATGGGCCCACAGTTTCTGCTTAACATAAACTTTCCTCTTTCAAGATGTCTCTGACTCCATAGTATTCTCTCCCTGGTTACTCCCTCCTCCGGTATGACAGACCTGACTCGTCTGGTGGCAGAGTTGCTCTCTTCATCAAAGACTCTGTTCCTCACTCACCATGCAGGGCCCTCACTCCCCACACCCCAGGAATACCTCTGGCTACGGCTTCCCCTCCACTCCCACCTCATGTTTATATGTGTGTTGTACCGTCCACCAAACGGTGATGATTCCATTTACATCTCGCTGTCCGAAAACGTGGACCAACTTCTATCCTCTCATCCCAACTCTCTCTTCTAAATATGTCGCAACTTCAATTGTCATCATGCCAGTTGGCTGGTGTGGGTACCTCTCTCACCTGCCATGGCACTTCAACAAAAGACTTCTGGTTGTGATTACACTCACCGGTTGTGATTACACCACTGCGTTCAATAGGAAAGGAAAGGTGCAGCCATTCAACATCATGACCGCTCAACCGAAGATGCTCATCTAGAGCATGAACAGACTATAGACCAAAGCGATTGTACAAATCTGGAACAGTTTGTGTGCTCCATTTATGGTGCCACAAAGCTAAAATGTAAAACAGTCGATGAGGCTCGGTTGAAGCTCTCAGAGTCTCTGGCAAAGAAGCAAACCAAGAAGCTCAGCAATATCAAATCCATGGAACCGGCAATGCTTCCACCATACTTCAAACTCCTGGAGCAGAAGCTCAAGTGCACCAACCTCATCACACATCGATGGTTGCATTCTTTCAACCTGACTGATCCCTGGGACCACTTGAGCATAGATAGATCCTTCGTGATGGCAAGCTTTCTCTCAAGTGGTTTGAGGTGATGCCATGCCAAAAGACTTGATTTATGATGACAAAGCATCTGTTGAGGCTGAGGCTGAAAGCAATGATGAAGGATACCCGAATGCAGACGGCAGTAATGTTTCGAAATACGAGGACGAAGAAGAGAAAGAGGATAATTCGATTCAATGGACCAAATGATCCAGTTACCTCTGAACTTTCTTGAATATGAACAATTTGGTTCATGTCAGTAATTGTTTGTGCTGATATTACATGGTATTTCACCTTGTTGATACCAGTGGTCATTAGGGCAGTCGTTGAGGTGGCCATTTTGGAGTAATGCTAATAAGGAGTGCTATGATTAGTCTGATTTTAGTTTAAATCGATTCTCCATACCAAATACCTAGCTAGCTAATACCTAGCTAGACACCAGAATTACCTTTATATGTTGATTAGTTGTAGAGGTATGTGACTGTTGATATCAGGGGTTGTTCTGACAATTAAGGGTCAGTTTAGAGAGATTGGCCATAATTTATTCATTTTTCTACAAAGACAAGATTGACCCTTAAATGCAGCCTATACCTTTGGGCAGTTTTTAAATAGGTTTGGGGTAGGTTGTTCTCTATGAAATACTTCTAAAATGGCCCCAAACTTGAAAAAATGACCCAAGTGAAAGTAAAAACAAAAATTAACAACAAAAAAAATCACTTTTTTTTGGGAACGAAAATGAAAAAAAATTACCACACATTATCTTTTCATTTGTAGTCGAGGACATGTGTATCATTTCAGTGAAATCTGAACTCTGTGGGCCTATTTTTATGTAACAGGAGCCAAAAACGTGATTTTCCTTTGTTTCGCTTTGCATTCATCGAAAATCTCAACATTTTTGGTGCCCTTTCATCCACTTTGATTCCTGTAAAATCAAAAGGAAGACACCAGAGATTTGTCTGCGTTTGACGGGTATCCTGATAGTTCACAAACAGGTCAATAACTACAGTGCATAGAACACCTTTCCCTGCACAGTCTTGAGAAAAAGGACATGGAAAGGGTCTTCTAAACTCTTGCTCTGCGTTTCCAAGCACGATCTATATTTCATACGAGCCACCATTTGTCCATAATATTTTTTTTCCAAGTATTGCTAAACTAGAGGTTTTTTTCAAAGTTTCAACCGGTGATTTGGGTTTTAGTGTTCAAGTTTGTAATTAAATTGAAATAAAATAAGATTTCAAAGGCTGTAGCAACCCAAAAAAAAAAAACCCAAAAAACAATCAAATCAGAAGTTTACCACCATTGATTCACCGTCTTTTAACACCACCTTATTCAACACATTAAATTAGTTATTCATGCCTGTTGTTTGTGTCTCTTATCATGTCCATGGAAACATTGTTTCCTTTTTGTAATGATTTTCATTTTGTTTCACTACCAGACAGGCAGACAGAGTACCCCAATTACCATGCTCCTCTGTGTGCGACAGACAGGCAGACAGAGTACCCCAATTACCATGCTCCTCTGTGTGCAGACAGACAGACAGGCAGACAGAGTACCCCAATTACCATGCTCCTCTGTGTGCATGCAGTAGAACAGACAGGCATACAGAGTACCCCAATATCACATGCTCCTCTGTGTACATGCAGACTGACAGACAGACAGACAGACAGACAGAGTGAACCAATTGCTTCATCCTGCATTTTGCTTGGCTTGCGCAGGGTAATAATTATGGTTACACAGGTAAACTTCTACTACGTACGAACAATTACCAATGTATTTTGAATGATGTACATTTATTGAGAGACTTGTTAATCTCACACGTTTCCGAAGGAACAGAAAAAAACTATTTTAACTGTGAGGATGCTGTGAGTGAGTGAGAGTGAGTGAGTTAATTTGCACTGGTTCTCAGATCTACTGTAATATATAATTCCCCAGTTGGGCTCTGAATTGTTAACCATTCTGTTTTTGTCATACTTAAAAATATAGGAATATACAGCCTGGCTTATCAAAAACATGGCATACAATGTGTGATAATGAAAGTTCCAAGATTATTTATCACAATATTATTTTACTAAGAGCATGATATGTGCAGCTGGAGATAATTGCCCAATTTACGTGAAAGGTCCCTTCATGTCTGAGCGTATTTAGAAATGTAAGAGTAGAGTGTGGTTACACAAAGCACGTGGAGCGAAGCTCAGTTTTCACAAAATGTGTACAGGGTAAAGATGAACTAGCACATTACGATGAATTATCCTATCAAACTGAACAGCTGATGGGTACAGGAAACTAAGTTCAAATCCCATTGCCATATGTTTGTCCTTTTGTCTACTCAATTTTTTATAATTCATGTGAAACTACACTGATGCATACCATTGTCTTTGTACTGCAGGTGATTTATGTCCAAGATCTTTAATGAGCATGCTAAAACATGCTGTGATGGATCATGGCTGGGCCTCCCTCTCAATGGTGTTTATGCCTGGTGTTGGCTTAATGGTTCTGGTGGCGGACTTTAGATCCTCGGGTCCTGAGTTCAAATTCCGTTCAGCTGTTGAATTAATACCAGGTGTGGTTAACTCTGCCTGTCATCCTTCCGAGGTCGGCAAAATGAGTGCCAGTATGCTGGTATACTGTGTCAGAGTGGCAACCCATCCAGGATTGTGCCCAACAGCCAAGGAGACTGCTTAAGCAGCACCAACGCTCTACACAGAGTATGGTCCCAATCTCCTCCTCCCTCTCAAGGCCCACATGAACGTGCAGGCTTTGTCACGATGGATCATGACTGGGCCACTCTCTCAAGGCCCCCAAATATGGGTAGACTGTGCTGTGATGGATCATGGCTGGGCCACTCTCTCAACGCCCCCAAATATGGGCAGACTGTGCTGTGATGGATCATGGCTGGGCCACTCTCTCTAGGCCCCCATATACAGGCAGATCATGCTGTGATGGATCATGGCTGGGCCACTCTCTCAAGGCCCCCAAATATGGGCAGATCATGCTGTGATGGATCATGGCTGGGCCTCATCATCAAGACTCCCATGAACAGACAAGCCGTGTTGTGATGGATTCTTGCTGGGCCTCACTTTCAAGGCCCTGACATAACATGGTTCCTGACATAGTTGTGTGTTAGAGTTCTAATGCCCCGGAAGTGTCAACACACAATGTGACACAACACATTGCAGAACTCTTGAACTGCTTTATGTTCACAGGAACGATTGGTTCACTTTGTTTGTCTGTCTATCTGCATGTGCTCATTCACAAATACATGAGTGATTTTTCACATTTTTGTGACAAGGAAGAGGAAGTGAAATGGAAGACGATGCAGATTCATAGCATACACTGTCTCCCTCTATTTTGTCCCTTGGTGTGTTACCGTAATCCCTCTTCGTTAGGTCTGTATTCTAGCTTCTCCATGAGCTTCAACACTGTTAAAACACTTAAATATTCCAGGATAATACTATTGTCTGCTAGAAGAAAGTCCTGACCAACCGCATATACATGTGGTTTATAAAAATGATTTGTATGTGGGGGCGTTCAAAACGTTCCACGAATGACTCACGAGTCTGCCAAATTGGTGTTTCACAGGCCTGGCGTTGCATCACAAGGTGTGCCACCCCTCGGTTTGAGGTTGAACGGGCGTCCCATCCACTGGCATTGTTGGTGGACATTAAAGATCCCATGGTGTCCTTCATGAAGAGTAGACAAGTAATCAATGGCACCCTGAACAAACTATTACTTCCTGTCCAAATCGGCTCCATTCAAACGTCAGGCCTCACCAGCTGGTGCATGAAGGACTTGGACCAAATTTCCCCTTCAACCGACACCACAAGAAGATGGAAATAATTAGGACCATAAAGTGTGAGTGGTAACATTTTACTGAAATATTGTGGGACAGAAATGCATGTAGTTTTTCTAATGCTGGTCTCTCCTCACATGACAGAAGATAAGTGATCACAATCAAAACACAGACAAGTTCCAACATAAAAATCTTGTATAACTCAAAGCACAATTGCCAGATTTTCATCAGCCATTCAAATTGTCGAAGCACCTGGTCAAGGCATTCAGCATGACTAAAAATAAACAGATTATTTGCTTATTGAAACTGTCGGAGGCTCTATGGGATGCAGTAACAGCTGGGATCATGGCATGGAGCTGGCACCAATGTATCATCATGTCAATCTGACAACAGAGAAGGATAAAATTCCAAAAAATGTCTCAAAACTCACAACTAAGGATACCTTTTCACTTGCGAATTATGCTGGAACAGCATTGTTCAGGAAACGCCACCATGAGAACAATATGCAGTACCAAAAGGATACCTCTGCCTATCGAAAACAAAGCACCTTGTTATAGAAAAACGTATTATTAGGCAATGTCACGTGTGAAAACTCCTCAATGAACAAGGTAACACGATGATACCGGTTCGATAACCCCTTCAAGGCTACGATGTTTCTATTTGGGGATAGCATGACATCACTCATGGCATTATTAAGTGAACATCAGGAACAAACATGACTTTTGGATCAACTTTGTTGTGAAAACACAGCACAAATGAACCTGAACACCCGATACCATAAAACCAGTTACAGTACAATTTTGCTTGTTATAAAATGTGTACAAGAATCATATAGAATTGTTGTATAATATACTATATGTCTATAACAACACACACACACACACACACACACACACACCAAGACCTGGGAGGGCTCCGTTCTACCTTCTGAAACCCGCACATGGAGACAACAACTAATGAAACATGTTGGTGAATGTGGGTCATGCTGCCCTTGAGAGACAGCATTATGGTGACCTGCCCAAATTGTACCAATCAATTTGAAGGTCAATCATGATGTGTACATGTGAAGGTCATCAATAAGCCAGCTGGGTTTTTATTGCAAATCCGATAGCAACATGGTAATGCACTGGGACTAGCTTGGTTTATAAAAGCTTGGAATCAAAATAATCAATACTGCTGCCTTTGGTGAGATTTGATTTTTTTTTTTTTTTAATCAACGAACCTTCATCGCTTCTCCATGAGAGTTACATTACATGAAAACACAACAGTATTTTTGCCTTGGTTATAAGAAACATATACATGTAGAACCCCAGCTAAGGGAGTTTATTTACAAAAAAGTCGAATTTATCCCATGTTGTTGTTTTTTTTGGATAAAGCGTACCTTGGGGCACTAGAAACTAAACGTCTGGTCGGTCAATTCCGGAGCATTACTGTGCTAGCACCAAAAATGTTGTGATTTTTCGAAGCAAGCCAAGCAACAACAAAAAAAGGAAAATCACGTTTTCTGCTCCTGTGATGTCACAAATGGGCCCACAGTTTCTGCTTAACATAAACTTTCCTCTTTCAAGATGTCTCTGACTCCATAGTATCTCTCCCTGGTTACTCCCTCCTCCGGTATGACAGACCTGAACCTCGTCCTGGTGGCAGAGTTGCTCTCTTCATCAAAGACTCTGTTCCTCACTCACCATGCAGGGCCCTCACTCCCCCACACCCCAGGAATACCTCTGGCTACGGCTTCCCCTCCACTCCCACCTCATGTTTATATGTGTGTTGTACCGTCCACCAAACGGTGATGATTCCATTTACATCTCGCTGTCCGAAAACGTGGACCAACTTCTATCCTCTCATCCCAACTCTCTCTTCTAAATATGTCGCAACTTCAATTGTCATCATGCCAGTTGGCTGGGTGTGGGTACCTCTCTCACCTGCCATGGCACTTCAACAAAAGACTTCTGGTTGTGATTACACTCACCGGTTGTGATTACACCACTGCGTTCAATAGGAAAGGAAAGGTGCAGCCATTCAACATCATGACCGCTCAACCGAAGATGCTCATCTAGAGCATGAACAGACTATAGACCAAAGCGATTGTACAAATCTGGAACAGTTTGTGTGCTCCATTTATGGTGCCACAAAGCTAAAATGTAAAACAGTCGATGAGGCTCGGTTGAAGCTCTCAGAGGTCTCTGGCAAAGAAGCAAACCAAGAAGCTCAGCAATATCAAATCCATGGAACCGGCAATGCTTCCACCATACTTCAAACTCCTGGAGCAGAAGCTCAAGTGCACCAACCTCATCACACATCGATGGTTGCATTCTTTCAACCTGACTGATCCCTGGGACCCACTTGAGCATAGATAGATCCTTCGTGATGGCAAGCTTTCTCTCAAGTGGTTTGAGGGTGATGCCATGCCAAAAGACTTGATTTATGATGACAAAGCATCTGTTGAGGCTGAGGCTGAAAGCAATGATGAAGGATACCCGAATGCAGACGGCAGTAATGTTTCCGAATACGAGGACGAAGAAGAGAAAGAGGATAATTCGATTCTATGGACCAAATGATCCAGTTACCTCTGAACTTTCTTGAATATGAACAATTTGGTTCATGTCAGTAATTGTTTGTGCTGATATTACATGGTATTTCACCTTGTTGATACCAGTGGTCATTAGGGCAGTCGTTGAGGTGGCCATTTTGGAGTAATGCTAATAAGGAGTGCTATGATTAGTCTGATTTTAGTTTAAATCGATTCTCCATACCCAAATACCTAGCTAGCTAAATACCTAGCTAGACACCAGAATTACCTTTATATGTTGATTAGTTGTAGAGGTATGTGACTGTTGATATCAGGGGTTGTTCTGACAATTAAGGGGTCAGTTTAGAGAGATTGGCCATAATTTATTCATTTTTCTACAAAGACAAGATTGACCCCTTAAAATGCAGCCTATACCTTTGGGCAGTTTTTAAAATAGGTTTGGGGTAGGTTGTTCTCTATGAAATACTTCTAAAATGGCCCCAAACTTGAAAAAATGACCCAAGTGAAAGTAAAAAACAAAAATTAACAACAAAAAAAAATCACTTATTTTGGGAACGAAAATGAAAAAAAATTACCACACATTATCTTTTCATTTGTAGTCGAGGACATGTGTATCATTTCAGTGAAATCTGAACTCTGTGGGCCTATTTTTGATGTAACAGGAGCCAAAAACGTGATTTTCCTTTGTTTCGCTTTGCATTCATCGAAAATCTCAACATTTTTGGTGCTAGCGCATTAATGCTCCAGAGTTGAACAACCAGACGCCAAGTTTCTAGTGCCCCCAAAGTATGCTTCATCATAGGAGACACACGAGACATATTAGACTTTTTTGTAAACAAACTCCCAAAGATGGGGGGTCGGATGGGTCATTCTGTTAAGGATGTCAAATGACATGGTGAAAGTATATTTTGTGTAGTGAAACAAATTATAAAGATATGTATGTGTGATGTGTATAAACACATTGTAAAGATATGTGTGTATGCCATGGTAAGTAAAGAAATTATAAAGATATGTGTGTGTGTGATGAGTAGAAACAAATTATAAAGATATGTGTGTGTTGTGTATAAACAAATTATAAAGATGTGTGTGTTGTGTATAAAACAATTATAAAAGATATGTGTGTGTGTGTATAAACAATTATAAAGATATGTGTTGTTGTGTAAAACAAATTATAAAGATATTGTGTGTGATGTGTAGAAACAAATTATAAAGACATTGTGTGTGTTCTGTATTTAAACAAATTATAAAGATATGTGTGTGATGTGTAGAAACAAATTATAAAGACATGTGTGTGTGTGTTCTGTATAAACAAATTATAAAGACATGTGTGTGTTCTGTATAAACAAATTATAAAGATATGTGTGTTGTGTATAAAACAAATGTATAAAAGATTTGTGTGTATGCCATGTATAAAGAAATTATAAAAGATATGTGTGTGGTTGCTGTATAAACAAATTATAGATATTGTGTTGTTTTTTGTGTTCTTGTATAAAGAAATTTATTAAAGATATGTGTGTTCTGTATAAACAAATTATAAGATATTTTTGTTCTGGTTAATATAAAGAAATTATAAAGATATGTGGTGATGTGTATAAACAAATTATAAAGAATGTGTGTTCTGTATAACAAAATATAAAGATATGTGTGTGTTCTGTATATAACAAATTATAAAGATATGTGTGTGTTGTGTATAAACAAATTGTCAAGATATGTGTGTGTTTGTGTATAAACAAATTATAAAGATATGTGTGTTTACGTGTATGAAACAAATTGTAAAGATTTGTGTGTATGCCATGCACAAACAAATTATAAAGATATGTGTGTGTTCTGTATTAACAAATTATAAAGATATGTGTGTGTTGTGTATAAACAAATTGTCGATATGTGTGTGTTGTGTATAAACAAATTATAAAGGTATGTGTGTGTATGATGTGTATAAAGAAATTATAAAGATATGTGTGTATGACGTGTATGAAGAAATTGAAATTGATTGATTAAAGTTGATTGGGGATTTATAAACTATTGCTATTTATTAGGTGTTTGTGATAATGGTCACATTTGCAGTTGAGGGATTACAATGTGGTTGGACTGCAATGATCATAGGTTGGCGTATATATAATACGATTTTTTTTCTAACTTGAATGATAGATCAATGTGACAGGACTCATTTCCATATTCTTTCTCTGTTTGCAGATGAGTATGAGCGATGGCGCAGCTTTGGGTAGCTCCTGATGGTCTTTGCGATAGCTTCTTCCAAGGAAACAATTGGCTTATAGCCCAAGTCTCGCTTGGCATTTTCACAGCTGTAGTAATGGTGTGTGCTTGCGAGAGCCACACGCATTGGTGTGAAGGTACCGAGTGAAAGATGGATTAATGGGCGCAGCAACATGCACAGCCAGGATAGGATGAGTGCGAATGAGTACACTAAAAGATAGGGGATGTGTCTCCGAGGAGGTTCATAACCTAGGCCTTGAAGCATCTGGCCCATGAAATTCCAGAAGGAGATTGGTTCATCGTTTGTCACATGGTATGCCTGTAAAAAAAAAAGGCAGACAAGGTAAAAGAGCATGGTTAACCTGTATAAGAAGAAGAGTAGCATGATGAGGTGTTAAAAGCAGTGTGACCACTCCTTGGCTTTTTCACAAGATCTTGGCTATTCGTTGTTCACCTTGGCGTCTTGGTTTTCTATAGGTTTTCTTGGCGTATAGGTTTTCTATTACCATCGCTTTTCCGAAACCTTGTGAATTCTTGGCTTTTTTCATTGGCTCACCTTGGCATTTATGAAAATGAGGAGTGGTCACACTGGTTAAAAGAGTGGCATGCGTCTGAGTGAACAACCAGGAGAGCCAATCTGAAGTGCAACAACTCGGCCAAACAAACTTTGGGTTTAACCAAGCCTTCAAAATAGCAGTTCACCACCACCTCTTATCTTACCCCATCCAAAACCTCGATCTTTTCTACTCCTGTTAATCCACCCCAAACCCACCTCCTTCAAATTCCCTGCTTTCCTTCTTGAAAGTCCCTATAGTGTCCATCTTGCATACCCCATGTTCCCCACCCCATCCCTCTCCCTTCCACAGTTCTCCTAATGTCTCTGTTCCCCACTGTTTTGTCCTTCCCTCTCCCACCCCACTTGTTTCATGCCCCCCATTGCTGTGCGTTGTGTGTTAGCTCTCATGCGAGCCTCGACAAGGCATACAAAAAAAACCCAATGTGCAAGGCATCAAACGGCACAAATGTTTCCACCAATCTCGTTGCCCACAGTTTCTGCCATCAAGGAACGCCCAGGAAACATCAGAGCGGAGGTCCAACTCACCCTATCACTTTTCGCTGAATTTTTCATGACATTTGTATTTTGTTTCTGAGAACCAACCATGCCCTTGTAGTCAAGTCAGAAGGTCTTTTGCATGACACTTTATATTTAAAAATTATCCCCTCCCCCTGCATCTTCACTTCTCTCTGCAAGGTCAATAAGCATGCTTGCTTTCCATATCTTACTTTGGTGTGGAACGTTTAGAAGCGGAGTGATGCCGCCCCACACTACTGCTGGACCATTGCCATGAAAGCCAGCCAGGCCAAGGTTCGAGAAAGGAGGCTAATTGGACACTTGGCGCAAGTTCAACCTACATCAAAGCTCTTTAGCAGGACCACTCTTCCTCTAGTGCACATGATTCAGAACAAACAGGATAAACTTGCTTGCCAAAAACAACCACACAACTTTATCCATTTATCTTTTCGTGTTTTGTATCTTAGTGGTACCGGTATGTCCGGTGTGTGTACCTTTCTTATTGTGGAATTCCACAATTGCTACAAATTCCAATGGTGTTCTTTCCCTGCTGTTTTTAAGTCAACATGATGTTATAATAAGCTCAATACAAGTTTTCATAATGAAAATCACAATGATATCCGTTATTTAACATTACATTAAAGCTCATCTCGGGGCACAACATTCCTTAACCAAGTCAAGCTGTCTGCCATATCAACTTGCATTGGTCATCGTAAACACAATATCCTGAAGAAGAAGACAACTCGATCATGTTCTGATGTGTTTGTTTTGATCTAACTATTTTCACGAATGTTACACATTCTACTCTGAAGGATTTTCTGGGATTATAAGAACCTGGCATAGCTGGCTTGTGGATGACATGAGACCTTGAAAACCAAAATACATTAATTACTGAATGTGATTATATATATATATATATATATATATATATATAATATCTTAAGCCGAGTTCATGTCTGTGGGTCTGTCTGTCTGTCTGTGGGTCATCAGTGCCACCCAATCTACAGGCCAAGCCGTCCAGAAATCACCACCATCTTTTTCTCTCCATGTAGCTCAGATCGCTTTAAAGGACTCGTGTACATTTGAAGACTGAACAACGCATCTTCTCTCATTAAATGAAGATACCGTTTTGAGGAAACAAAGGTACATTTTGATTACAACTCAAACGAGGTAATGCACGTTTTGTCCGCAGCGATCGCGGCAGCGGTCTAGTATACACCATCCAAATGAAGGTATGTCAATTCTCATATTATACAGAGGAAAGAAAATAGTGATATTTCATTGAAAAATAAAATAACTGTGGGATGTCAAACGCAGTTACTTTCTGTCTGCGAGACAGTGACGTGTCGCTTATAACTCATTGTTTGTTTACCAGAATTTACAATGACTGTTACAAGAAAAACATCCTGTGTCTGCTTCCGTACGAAGCATGAAAAAAGATGTCCCTACACATGACGTCATCACACAGTGATGTCTACAACAGCAGGAATGCCCCAGTAATTGGAGCCTTTTTTATAACATACTAAAACTTATGGAAAAATGATATGATAGAGGATAGAAAGTTTATTTGCTGATTACGAGAGGGAGAAGAAGAAGAAGAAGAAGAAGAAGAATAGATTAACAAGAGAAGGAAACATGCAAACATGGCAGTTTTGTGTGAGGTCTCTCATTGTCGCCTAATCTAATATACAAAGCTGAGTTTGTGTCTGTGGGTGGATGTGTGGGTCTGAACAAGGTACGTTTTCATTACAACAAAAATACTCATGATTAATATTGGAAGTGTTTCATTTTTTTTTTCTTCTTTAAAGTCCTTTTGTCAGTGTTTTGTATGTACTGTTGAGATGTCCAGTGGTGTGTTGTTACCAAGCAGCTAGCTAGCGCTTGCTAAGCCAGCCGTTCCTTATCAACAGTTTCTCATGGAGTGCTTGCTTGAGTGCTTAAGCCACTTGGCAAGCGCTCTACAAGAAACTTGGTAACTGAACACACCCCAGATTCATGACATGGTGATGAGGATAAACATCTGTAGCATCATTACTTCAGCCATATCGATGGATTAATCCCTCAAGTGGTGAGGTGGGAGGAGGCAGGGGAAGGGGTGGGGTGGGAGGAGGAAGAGGGACCCGACGTTGCCCGGCAATGCCGGGTACCCCTGCTTGTAATATATAATATATACCAACCAAAGAACCATCCCAGGGACAGTAAAAGTAAGATAATCTATCAATGTAAAATTATTTCTTGGACTTTAAAAACGTGAATTATGTTGAACTATTGGTTTCACTCAGAGCCAAAGCTCTCAGGTACTTATACCGCCCACCGCAAAATGGTGGTGCAACATAGGGCGGCCACCGTTGAGGGAGTGTGTGCACATGTTCGAGAGAAAGCACCAGTTTTTTGCAGTTAAGGAGATTTGGAGAAAGGGAGGGGCAGAGCAGAGAGAGAATGAACACAGAACAAACCAGAGAGTTGGTGTCAAAGCCACCCAATGCTCGCCTGTTTATACATTTATCGTTTTTAAAAGACTAGTCTAATAATATTTTTTATAAAGCATTGCAGTGAAGTCTGATCCAAATAATTTTAAAGCAATATATGTATTTGTATATTGTAATCAGTAAAAAATAGTGTGGTAGATAAAAACATTAGAAAGGAAATAACTTGCACCAAAAACTTTAACATTTTCACGCTCACGCCGCGGGTATCGCTATAGCTCTCTGTTCTTCGAACAGGCGAGCTAAAAATGAAGTTTCCACAAAATTTTAAATCGATTTAACACACAATTTATCCAGGGTGTCCCAAAAGTCACTTAGGGATTTAGAAATTAAATAACATTTCTGTTTTTAATAATTTATGATCATTTTTATATCAAAAGAAAATTTACAAAATGGAGATAAATTT
>CM068954.1:3728237-3739248 GCA_035128595.1 Eptatretus atami
ATCCGAAGGTTACGACCTTTCAATTCCGGTGTTCGGTGGGAGACGGCCCAACTGCTCCATCTAGCGGTAGTCCTCACCACCGAACCCCGGCCCACAATACTACTACATAAAAGGTAATGTATGCATGTTTGTTCGTTATAAAATCGAAAATGGCTTGGCTGACCCACATTTGTGCTTGGGGTACCCATGGTCAGGTCATGGGCATCAAATCAGTCACGTGGGAGCAGATGACAGATACTTAACTAAGTGGGAAGAAGAGATTTTATATGTGACAGGTACTATAAGGAGTCTATCAAGGGAGGTACAAGGCAAAAACATTCACGAGGTACACAATCAATCACAGGATCAGCGAAAAAAGGGATCCGGTCCCCTTCCAAATCACGAGATAACGTCTTTCATGTTCGAGTGGAAAATATATATTTTCTTAAACCGTATCCATTCTTGAAGTACAATTCCTCTTTTCAAAAGTAATTAATCTCATTCACAAACAACAGAAATCAAACCAAAGTTCTAATTCGTGTGGAACTTCTCGCATGATGAGCTTACCTTGCCACAGATGGGGGAGCCTTCTTCTAAGGTTTTAGCTGCCAAAATATGCCCGAGAACAACGTTATCCACATACGTGAAATCCACCACGTTCTTACCGTCACTGCAGAAAATGACAATCACAATCAACAGATGTGGAAACATTTCCATGGCAACCACTGCCAAGTAAACAATGATGATTGAATTACATTAAGGAGTCTTGCAGTCAGGACTGGGAGGATAATCTAGAGGTATGCACCCTCTCCTCTGAGCTGTCTAGCCTGGGTTTGAATCCCGACCCAGCTATAAACTGTCAGTCTGGTGTTTCACAGTCAGGGACATTCACTAATGGATGTGCTGTTCTTCGGATGGACGTGAAACTGGACGTCGTCAGATACATTCATGCGTTGTGAGAAAAAACGAGGTCCGATTCAACAAAAAACGAGGTCCGATTCCTTTAGAGGAATAAACGTCACCCACTTATCCAACGTGGAGAACGTGAAATGATATTCAAAGGAAAACTCCTAAATTCAGTGTGCACTCTTATTGTAACACGAGACAAAAACTGTCACAAATCAAAACGGGTTCCACCGATCTGGTATTCCATCACGGCGACGAGGCGGTACAAACACCTACAAGGAAAAACATGCATATGGATTCCCGAACACAAACAAAACACACACAAACTAGTTCGTTGCATGAGCATGCACATGCCTTGCACACTTTTGGAAACAAGGATCTCAAGCTTTCGTTGGAAACACCTCTTCTGAACTGTGCTGTCGATAGGTACAATGTGGATAAACGGTATTGAGAGCTGCCAATAAACAATTGAGCCATAGGACTTACGTGTTGGCTGATTATACTACACAACAATACGGTAAGTAAAGAAACATATTGTTGTCGGTGTTCCAAGTGAGAATGCCTGTGTGCTGTTTAAGAAGAGCACATATTACACGCCTTGATCACTTCACAATGTGCTTCATGCTTGGATGTTTTACCCAACACAGGGACTCAACACAAATGATACATACACTAGTAGAGTCTAGTCTAGTCACTAGTAGAGTCTAGTACTCACTGGACTAGAAAATGTGGGGACAGGAACACTGCACTGTAAATGGTAGAGACTTGTAATCCCCTCCCTCACCTGGAGGCGGCGCTACACGATACACACTTACATAGAGAATTTGCATCCCCCGCCCTCCCAAGACCACTGGTAAAGGTAAAACACCCTTATCCATTAATTGGAGTCATGTTGATCCCATGTAGCAAGTCTGGATGTAATCGGCTCAGAACTGTAGGAGGAGTCGCGTGACAAACACACAAACACCGGTGTGTGAATTACAGGAAGGATACATGATACATACGTGATAGGTTTTATCAAATGGAGGTTCATAAAGGTATGCTAACCCTTGTGGGAAGGAAAGGTAAATCTGACATTTCTGGCATGAGCCCTTCATCGAGCAAGAGTAAGGAGTAACCTCCGATGAAAGGCTAATGCCAGAACTTTAGTTTCACCGTGGCCTTGCACAGCAGTTAGCCTACCTTTGTGAATCTTCAGGTTGTTTTTTTGTATTCTATTGCAGACATGATTGAGGCAGTTGATAAAACCTATCGTCTGAACTGTCCGCAGACACCGGCCTTGACAAAGTCGAGTATTCTCATCACACATACAGGCATACATACGATCAGGAGAACACAACGCAGGGGAAAACATACAAAAGACACACAATTGAGATATAACTTGTACTTAGATCATCGGGAAATGGATCGATGTAAGCGATCTTCACAACAGCACGATTTTTCCGACACATTTACACTCCGATGACCATCTCTTATGGAATGTACTTTTTTGTGGCTGCACTGAATGCCGTTTGATTGGTCAAATCAGAGCCTGTTCAGTGTAAACCCGAAAGCATTCCTCATTCTGGCCAAATGCAAAGCTGTGTGGGCCATGCACTTTGCATTTCAAGCAACAACTTGCTGAAACACACATCACAATCCTCGCCGTCTCATTCGTTTTCTTAAATGTCAGCTTCCTGCATTTTTTGCATTTGGCCTTTCGTGCCTTAAAAATAATCACACAGCATGACTGTGTGAAGATAAAGCAAAAAAAAACCTCAGAGAAGTTCAACAAGTTTTTGGAAACAAAGTGAAGGTGACAACCTATCTCGGTACAAACACAACTGATAGTGGAGAACAAACGATTAGATGGGCTCCTTGAACACCCAGACACAAGATCATCATACAGGTCTCGTGCTGGAAGGCATAAAGAAAGGCCACCGGTATAAATGGATCGTTTCATAGCCGAGAGTCAACCCGGGACAGGTTGCTGCTCCATTGCAGGGTACTACCAAAACAACCCTTAATCAGGAAGGAATGTAGAACTTGGCGAGAATAAAAACAAGGCCTGTCTGGAAAGCACCAAGATGACAGTTTATGGTCGGACCGAGAATCAAACGCAGACCAGACAGTTCAAAGAGAAGCGCACGACCCTCAGAGCAAACCTCCTCATCAAAGATCATGGTGGAAGTGAACGTCGGTGCAACAGACCCGATGATGAACTTCATCTGGCCTTTTTGCGCGGCCCGCACAAGCACGGGTACCAACTGCGGGTCTCGTGGGCCAAAGATTCCGTGCGGTCGGATCGCTACAGTCAGGGGACCATCCTTCGAACTGCCTGCGCGAAGCACTTCCTGCAGGCAAGCATAACCACAAGGCCAACGAATCAAATTGGTCACTGCTAATGACAATACTTCCAAACTGGTGCACCCAGGCACTCAAAAGTCAAAGTATGTTGGATTGTTACTGAAACTTTACAGCAAAAGTTTAATGTGTCAATTCACACCTTCTCCTGTAGAATCTTTGTCTCTGTGTAGTAGTCCATGGGTGTTCTAGCATATGGTACATCCTCAGAGGCGTTTCTTATATCCTTTCCTTCATAAATCACACTGGCACTGCTCGTCAGCACCAGGTTCTGATGGCAAAAAAGGTGAATGTCACATTAATAATAAATAGGAATAATGTTTGCCGTTTGATAAGACGTCACAAAGTACAAAAGTTTCTCTGAGCACACCATGACTAAAACAACTCGGTGTCAACCGGTCAACAATACAGTACATCGAGGTAGTAAAAAGCACATTTGTGCAATTCAAGTGAGAGTCGAAAGCTAAATAAATTAAAAGAAGGGAATGTCGTATCTGCCGAGAACATTACGGATCAATCCACCTGAGTGGAAACGTGAACTGAGGTGGAAAGGTGAACATGCCATCCTAATCACCTGTGCTCTTTGTGGAGGGCAATTCCAACATTAAGTAATTAATACAACACACATGATACGACAACTCATATACTAACACACACACACACACACACAAAATGTGAACCCAAACACGAGCCAAGCCACAAACACAGACTTAGGTATGAGAAATGTTTATTCCAATAGAAAAATATTTTAAACCCCAGAAATAAACAAGCCATTCCACAACTGAACTTCATTCGCACAAAGAGGCCGATGTCACCGAATGAAAACAATATCTATAGTATTCATTTAATGAGACAGTCAAGGGAAGGGAGGATGACATACAAGGGAGGGAAGGGAGGGAGCACACTTATCTACAAGCTGTCTAGTCTGGGTTTGATTCCAGACTCGACGATAAACTACATCACGTTGGCACTTGGTAGGAAAAGCCAAAGTGCTCCGTCCCTCGGACGCACGTTAAACTGGCCATCCCGTCTGCCGGCATTAGTTGGTGGACGTTAAACATCTCACGGTGTCGTTCGCGCAGTGTCGGCCAGTTATCGCTGACACCATGAATAAATTACTAATTCCTGCCACCTTCAGTCGAACGTCAGTCCTGGTCAGCCCGTTGGTGAAAGACTGACCCCACAAGAAGGTGGGATTAGCTGGAGGCCAGGGGGAGTAGGAAGGGGGAAGGGAGACAAAAATGAGGTAAGAATGTTGAAAAGAAATATAAATGAGGGTTTGGAGCATCGGATAAGTGGAGGGAGAGTGGCAATAAGTCTGGGAGAAAAGATGGAAGTCAGGGAAAGGGTATATATGGAGAATCAAGGGGTGGGAGAGGGGGGTGGTCAGGTAAAATAAATTCCACCATATTTGTGTATGCAATCTAAAGGTAGTCCCCATCATCTGCTTCAACTCCTGACAAAGCAATTCATATGTGTCATTCTAATTTTACATTCCTATTAGTCTTACCCGATAAAAAAAACGATTTCAATGAACTCCTGGAGGTGGAAGGAGGTGTGTTTCTCTACAATAAACGTCACGATGCACACAGGTGGGAGATACTTGTGAAGACAATTACCTGCACCCCACATTCCCGGCATGCTTGCAACACCGTTCTCGTACCCAAGAGGTTCACTCGGTAAAACAGGTTCCGGTCATTGCTGGACGGGGGTGGTGACGCGCAGTGGAACACCAAGGTGGCCCCCGTGAGTGCAGCAATCAGAGCCTGAAACAGAACATAAACTTTCACTGCAGGTTTGCAAAACCACACAAGTCTGACAACATCAAGCTCGGGTAAGTGACGACGACAAAAAGGAGTACAGCGATACAAATCATAACCCCAAATAAAAGTCATCGGCATGGTCTACATGACACCGTACTAGCCCCAAAGGTCTCGTTTTGTACCAATTATCATCATTACAGACACAGCCAGATTGAAGTGCTGTAGAAAAGATGGTATACTCTGCAATGCAACACCCCTTGCCGGTACAATACCAGAATGACCGTTTTAATTGGGTTCGCCCTTGCCAAACATGGTACAAGCTGCTCCAGAAACCGAACCTGTTCTCCATCTCTCACACATCAAGGAGTCAAACCACACTTAGAATGGGGCACCAGGAATTATCATCATACTTGTTGTCAGAAATAGAAATTTGAGGAATAATAATTGCATTGTACAAGAGAGAAAGGCAAAGAGCACTTGAAGAAAGAAAAGACTTGTATTACGATGCCAATGTGAACGAACGCAAGCATTTGTTTCATGGCTGCTGCCCCCAATCCTCCAACAACACAGAAGATGCCTGTAGATTTTGGGTTTTTTTTTTTTTCATGAGTTCTGTCAGTGCTTTGACAAAGTCATGGGAAATGCCAGGCAACATTCAGCACCATCGCGTGACACGCCCGACACAGCACCTGCTTTTCGCAAAGGTCTCCGAGGAAGAAAGTGACGGCGGTCGTCGTGGAAACTTTGTCGCAAGTCGAACACACGGACCACATAGTCACGGAGCAAAAGGCCCTCCACCAGATGACGACCCAGGAAGCCCGATCCACCAATCACAACGCACGGTCCTTTCATCTAGTAAATGAGGAAAACAGAGGACCACCTATTTTGTATCTTGTCGGGTACAAGTGCAATCAACCATTTCACAATTCATCATCTGCTACACAGTCATGTTAGCTGTTTATGCCATTTGGATCATTGGGGAATAAACCCAAAAACCGTCTGCATGAAACATTCTTCAAACGCCCAAATTAATGCTCAGCTCGAGTTAAAAAAAAAAAGGTAACGACAGATCATTTCATGAAAAAGAGCTACAAACGGTTTTTTTGTATACAGTTTGTGGCGTTTTCAAAATGATGGCATCGTGAGCACAGTACTGTAGTGGTAAGAAAACAAGACTGTCATCCTAGAGGTTGGCGGTTCAAATCCAACTGAAGGAGATCTAAGGATTGGCTCTTGCACCCCAATTTACTTCAATGGCCAACCCATGGATGAAGTTCAGTCCTTGGAGCTCCTTGGCCTCACTATCTGCCATCATCTGTATTAGCCAGACCATATCTCCAAACTGGATTCCAACGCTGGCTGGTGCCTTGGTATTCTCCGCAGAACCAAGAACAGGTTTTATAAAGATAACATCTTCTGAAGATATCTTTACAAAATATTTTAGAAAATACTTTATATCTTTATAAAATATTTATGAAGATAACATCTTCGTACCATTCTCCTACTCACGTGCAATGTGTCCATGTGTTTCTTTTGTCAGTCTATTCCTCCATCAATCTGTGGAATTACTGCCCTCTGTCGTTTAGCTCCTCCATGAGTCTAGATTTCTGCATTTCAAATACAATTAATGTAACAGTTTAAAGGATTTGGATTCTAAGTTTCTGGAAATTGAGCAATTGTCAAGAGAATTACCATGTGTTATTAGATTATCAATAACTAGAGGGGCTACCTCGCATTTCTTGGGGGCATGAGAGGAGAGAGGATACCCGGCTCTGCCCGGCTGGGTGAGCTTTTCCCGGCGGTGGTTTCGGGACATGTTGGACATTGAAAAGCTATGGAGTTATTGACCTCAAGGTGGTTACCTTTTGCCTGTGGCACAGCGGCAGCAATGCCTGACCCAACATCCCAATAAACACTGTATAGTAGCCTTTGGTGGCCTCAAAAGAGACATCAAGGCCAAGTGCGGAAGCTTAAAAGCTTGTTCAGATTCTGAAGTGCCTACACCAAAATTCTGGGCCTCCAGGTGTTACAGTTCAGCCGTGAAAGAATAACGTACAAATGCACAAACACTGGAAAAAAATTCATAAAGATAACAAGGCTGGTTTATAGTCTGTGAGCTGGATCGCTTACTGCTACCATCTTGGGGGGGGGGGGGGAAATGCCGTAGTATTTTTCTCACTCCTTTCTACCTCTAGATAGCAAATAAATAAATAAAAAATGCTGGCCGTGCCCAATTGGCAGCTTGGTGGCAGAAAGTGGGTCAATTCAAGAAGGTGGCTCATAATCTCTATTTTTGGTTAAAGTTGGCATGACAACCAATTCCAGTTATCAAATTTATTTAAATGTACCAAATTTGTTTGTTTTCATCAACAAAATGTTCTCAATGTTGTTGTTTTTTATCTAGGTCACATGTTACGAAGAAAGATGGCAGCAGAAGTACCATAACAGACATTAAAAATTGTAAAATAATTTTCTGGTAAGCAGGGAGGGTTAGACAAATAATTCAATGTGAATCCATTTGAAACTTGTTGGGAATAATTGGAAAACGATTGCAGGATGCAGGTCTGCATGACCTTGCTGTCGAGGCTGGAGTCATCGCCGAAGGATCAATCCATTGGCAGCATCATGGATGGTCGGAAATACAGGGTGGGGCAGAGAAACGTGGGATTTTAAAAAACGATCTCCGCTATGCCAACATGATCGCAACTTTTTTGACTGATCAACTAGCTATGAGGTTTCCTCAAGTTAATGAGGTCAGTTGGTTTCAACAAGATGGCACAATGTCCCATACCGCCAGTGTCAATGGCCACCGTACGACAACTTTTTCATAACCACATCATCTGCAGGAATAGTGACATTACTTGGCCTCCAACCAGATCTGTCAGCATGTGATGATTTTTTTTTTTTAATGGGGACACTTAAGCAAAGTGTACGTTTATCGCCCACACAATATTGAAGAGCTGAAAGAAAGTCGTTGTCAAAAAATTGCCCGAATTTCTTTGGAGAAGCTATGCCGTGTCGTGGGAAACATGCGTGGAAGATTAGAGGAATGCCTGTGCAGAGACGGAGGTCACCTCGAGGATGTGATCTTCAAGAAATAAATGGCATGACATGTACTTTAAGATTGCATATTTGTAATTTGGCAAATACAAAATGTTTATTGAATTACCAAGTTTTAAAAATCGCCCGTTTCTCTGCCCCACCCTGTGCAAGGGGAGTTCACCTGCACAGGTGTCTACTTAGGTTAGTCTGGGATGGATTCTATCAATGGCAACCAACAAACCTAAGAAAAGAATCACCATGTTCGTACATCAGCTACATAAGTCAACAACGCAAGAGAACTTGGAGAAGCTTATGGAGCACCCATGTTTTACTTGGACCATCACACTCTTTCAGGAGTACTTCTCACCTCCAGTGTGCTGGCGGACCACTTGTAGAGTTCTGGGTGTCATACATTGATATGGTGGGGATACTTCTAGATCTCATCAGAGCATCAAGAGGAGGAGATTGGGTGCTGCATTTGTCCGCCATCCGAGCTACGCTGCCATGGTATTTTGCATATGACAAAATCAACAACAGTTACTACTTCTCAGTGTACTATGCAGAAATGACTGGACTATCAGAGAATCACACCGATGTCTACTCATCTTCTGGATGGAGGATTCTCTGTGCAGCTGGGAGATAAAAACTGTTTTGGTCGGTTTCCAATTGATCAAACAATTGAAGAGACCACAAATAAGGACACACAAACAGCTGAAGGAACCAAAGGATTCAGTCTCAATCCAGGAACCGTCAGAAGATATCACCTCACGGCAGAGTACCGGAGAGTACATGTCACGGCAGAGTACATGTCTGAAACATGTGAGAGGAATGACTCAGCTACAATCCCCTGGTCTAAATAATCCTGATCTTGAACCGTCGCGCATACATAGAGATAAAACAGATGTCGTCACTCGTTGGCCTGCTGAAGAACTAATGGATGAATCCATTTAACAGTCGGCAAACTGAGCTGATCAGCATTTCAATGGCAACAATTGCTCATGTTGATATTGCAAAGGATCTTGAGAGGGCAAAGCAAGTTGGTGAAACGGCCCACCAACAATTTCAAGAAGAGAGGATTGAAACACAGATGGCAAAATTCCATGAGACTCCAAAAGCATCACCTCAAAACATTCACAGACATGAAGAAACAGAAGAATTCTAACATATGAAATAAAAAGAAAAGCAGACCACAAGCTATTCAGCCATATGATGCCAATTGCGAGTAGCAGAAACTTGACTATGATAAGGTATTGGCCCATTACCTTGGTCGCTGGGTAACTGTGACGAAGCACTGAAAAAAAAAACCCAACAAGGCAGCATTGGCACAGCAACGCGACAAAGATGCATCTTCAGTGGAGTCAATTCCACGGCCGTCGACCTGTATCATCGACGGGATGAGCTTGGTGTAGAAAGTACCCGGTGATAACATGATATTTGCAGAACTATCGGAATCAATCTGTCAGCCTTGCAGATCTGATCAGGAAGTCGTCTTATCGATGTTGTGTTTGATGTGTAGGCCGACAATTCCATTAAAATAGCTGAGAGAGCAAATTGTGGCTCCTAAACGGGTGTTCTCATCAATCATATTGTTCCTGGGCACAGAATAAAACAGTGGAGGTGCCTTCTGTCATCATCGGAGAGCAAAACCAACTTGATCAAATTCATCTCACAGGAATGGCAAAAAAAAAAAACAAAGCTGCGATCAAATCTCCAGGACCGAATCATGTACATCACGTGTGTAAAGAAATGCTTCAGTAGAGCATGTGATGCTTCCACCGAAGTTGAAGATCTGGGTTCTTGCCAAGAGGTGGATACTCATGTTTTTGCATGCAAGATATGCTGCATCAGAGTCTAGCTCTTTGGTCATTGTTTCAGAAGACTCTGACGTGTTTATACTTTCTCTGGCTCCCAATAGTGACATTGATTGCCACATTTGCATCAAGTGTGTTACCAAAAATAAGGAACGAATCATTGACGTGAGCAAAGTTTCTGCAGCAGTTGTTGAGAAAGTATGTAAAGCCTTACTCAGACTGCACGCATTCACTGGATGTGAAACTGTCAGTGCATTCGGAGGCCAAGGAAAGCTCAAGGCTCTAAAACTTTTACAGAAAAGCACATAGTACCAGGAGATGTTCACCGAAATGGCAGAGGAATGGTCAGTATCCAGAAGCTTGTTCATCGTTCTGCAGGACTTCACGTGCCGACTGTATTCAGCCGGGTCCAAAACAAGCAAGGTTAACAAGCTGCGTTATCAGCTGGAAAATGCAAAGAGAGAAGACGAAGACTCCGGTCAGCTGCCACCATGTGATGATTGCCTGAACATGCATGCTTTAAGAGCCAACTACAAATCTGCAGTATGGTGCCACAGTCTGGTGAATAATCCAAACATACCAAACCCTACAGACGGACATGGCTGCACTGAAGAGGATGGCAGACTGGTCATTTGTTGGATGACAGGTCCTCAAGCTCCGGATGTTGGCCTTGAGTTCATGTCATGCAAGTTTTCCAAAAACTGCAAACTTATTGACTGCCAATGCATCATGAATGGTCTAAAATGCACTGCCACATGTAAGCTGCAAAACTGTGACAACATAACTAATGATGGCGTTGTTTAGCCAGATCATGACAATGACACTTCTGAAGACGAAGACTCTGGTGACGATTGTGATTAAGAAAGCGTTTCATCATCAAGGACATAAAGGGATTTCCTTTCGATCGATAATGAGTTACTCTGTTACATCTACTAACTTATTCACAGAGTTGTTAAGTTAACTGTAATTTGCAAATTGTTCCACATTAATGTTCTGTAATGTGGGGGGTATGGGATGATAAACCGGTGCCAGGTATTTCTATTTGGTAGCCCTCACAGCACATGCTCAACAAAAACAAAACATTCTGGTAAAATGGCTTTCAATGTAATCCATGATTTGTGATATTAATAGTGTGTTATATTTATACAAATAATATAATGTTATATA
>CM068954.1:3739258-3755994 GCA_035128595.1 Eptatretus atami
ATAAGGTATGTATGTATATACATATATATATACACATATATATACACATACATATATGTGTGTGTGTGTGTGTGTACGTCAGTATTAGCTTGAGGTTTGAATCGATCTAAATTTGCAGAGAAAGCAAGAGAGACAATATTGCTGACTTTAAAATGTTTGCAGATAAATAAGCACCGACAATCTGCTGTTGTGTGGATTTTACGTTGATAAAAGGCACATCCTATGACCTGTTGGTGAACATCATGGATTGTGCCATTTGGTCTGAGAAAAGGATCATGTTTTTCTTCAAATAAAGCCATAAAATAAAATTAAAATAAAAAAAGTTGGAAAGCATAATATCTGTTTATTGGTGCTTTGTCGATTTTGTCTTCTTGAATCTGGTTTCTTGAGATAAGCAGGGCACAAAGGACAATCTTAACCATGCTCAGTTCAAACTATTTCCAATATTAACCATAATGTGACACAAATGTGACTTCTTGTTCAACAAACAGAATTTTTGTGAACTTTGCAGTTTTTTGGATGCCATCTTGAATTTACCCATTTCTGACAATAAGCTGCCATCTCGACATGGCCAGCAGACAATATGCAATGAGAAGAAAGATCAGTACGCTTTGCCCCTCAAAATGGTAGCAAAAGGTGAAATTTCAGAATTGAAGGGAGGAGAAATTTTGGAAGGGGGAGGGAAGGCAGCGTACCGGGGCATTTTCAAATATTGGACATATTACAGTGATGATAAATGTCTATTGAACAAAGTGAGCATGCAACTTCCGGACTATCTTCTTGAACCTTCCCGAAACAGTTCCACACTGCACTTCTGAACCTTTTGAATGACACGTTTTCAAAACGTTATCTCCTCCTTCACATGCAACCCAAGACTGCAGGGTTAGCATCATTGGCTGAGGATGCAGCTATGCCGTTGATGCCCCTATTAGTAGTACACTAGTACTCATTTCACCGACCTCGGAAGGATGACAGGCAGCGTCAACCCCACCTGGTGTTCATTCAACGGCCGACAGGGGCTCAAACTCAGGACCCTAAGATCCCAAGCCAGCCACAGTAACCGTAAAGCCAACACCGGGCTTACTTTATCATTCAATGTATTGCCTACTCGTCCATCAGCAAAGCAATCGGCACACTTTACCGGCCAACTCTAAACGCATTGCTATTAATTTCAAAGGAACACGCCCTTGGGGCATGTTTAGTTTGCAAGTAACTTGCTCTTGCTGCTATATTGCAAACGTGATGCCCCAGGGACATGTTCCTTTTCAATAAATACATTACAAGGCCGTGTGTAACCAGAACATGCCCAACAGGGACAAGGAAAAATTTCCTCGGGGCGGGGTTAAGTTAACTGAACAAAAAAAACCCCTCCTTTCTAAGAAGTAGGAATTGGTCGGCATTGAGGTCGATTCCGGTTCACTACTCGATTCCTGTTGACTAAATGGTTGGAATCGTTCCACCCACCACTATTAAGCACTCAAGCAAGCACTCCAATGAAATGGTTGACAAGGAACGGCTGGCTGGGTCATACTAAACACTGTCCGGAGTATCAAACAATGTGCAAAATGGACAAAGAAACACTTTCTTCCGAGTCCGAACTGCTGCCAAGTTCAATTCTGGAGCTTAAATCTTGTAATTTGCCTTAGTTTAAGAGATTCTCGAGGTTATGGCATGTGTGGAAATGAAATAAAGCCACGAACGCTGGCATCTCTGGGCATATATAAGCACTGCAATGTATCCAGCGATTCATGGATATGATGATATCAAATATGTTCAAATTGGACAAATGAACACTTTCCTAGCTGTCGAAACTGCTGTTAAGGTCAATTCTGCAGTTTACATTTTGAAATTTGGTTCAGGTTAAGAGATTCGAGAGCTTATCACATTTCAGCTGTAACGCCTATAAATGTCCAGAGAGTTTTATTTTTATGTGGACGTAGGATGGAGGGTGGAGGGGGTTTGGGAGTTGGTAGGGGGGGATTTTGGAGGAGGTAAGCATGAGGTGAGGGGAAGGGAAGGCAGATGTGCAGTGGAGCATTAATTACGATTCATACTGAGTGAGGGGGGTGAATGGTGGGAGAAAAGTGAGGGGGAGTTTTTGAGAAAGGTGAGAAGGAAGCTTGGAGGGGGGAGAGTATGATGGTTGCTTTGAGAGGAAGGGGTAGGAGGGGTGAATTGGCACTGAAGTTGGAAAAAAAAGAATGGTTGATGGAAAGCGAACATTCATTGCAAACTGGGGTTTTTTCAATTTTTAGGTCAAAAATGCGATTAAAGACATTTCTTGATGGATGCAATAAAGGCGAATTAAGAGAATGGAGAGAAGAAACGCTGTAACAGTTGGATTTTTTAGGCAAGGTGTGAAGGAAAGGTCGAATTGAGAGCAATCTGCTGAAATAGAAGAAGAGTAGTGAATTATGATACAGTAAAGAGAACCACACATGTGAAAGAGGAAGATGAAACATTATAAGAGATCGTTATTATTATTAATTTATTTTTTTGATAGATTGCATAAGATTAGGTAAAGGAAAGGTTGAAGAAAAAATCACGAGGTGAATGGTGAATTTGGATCGGTAAACGCAGGGGGTGGAAACAGATCACGTGGTTACGGGATTTTGATCCCAAATTCAAATGACAAAGTATTGTCTGTGTACGTCACGTCCGTCATCACACTAATTCATTTTTCAGACACTCATCTAGCAAGGTTGTGAAGAAACACTGGAGAAAGTGTACTGAACTTCCATGGAAGATGGAGAAAGATAGAGGCCTTCATTCACAGCTTGGAGTACTGCTCTCCCCTTTTGGCTGGTGCCCCTGCTTCACACCTTACCCTTCTTAATGCCATGGAAACCAAGGCCTTCAAGATCATTGGAATCTCCTGCGATGAAGTTGAGCATCTCAGCTTGTTACTTTTATATCACAGACAGGTCGGTGACTTCTGTGCATTCTACCGCCTCCTTTTTGGTCTTGCACTGTCTGCCCTCTCTGGACTCTGTCCCTCCCAGGTTTCTGCAAGGTGTATGTGGTCTGGAAGTAACCCTATTCTTGTTAAACTCCCAAAATCCAGGCTCACTGCTCACCTCCACTCATTTGTTCCTATTTTCTCTCACCTGTGGGACCAACTTCTCCAGTTTGTTCAGTCCCATTCTCCCCTTAAGGATTCAAGTCAGCTGTTCACCACTTGATCATGTCATTCCCCATTCATACTCATGATCTATTCTAGCCCAAATGACTCCATTCACAAGCACTCCCTTTTTTCCAAGTTACTGTTCCCCTCCCTCTCCTTCACCCATTTGCGTTTGTTCATTGATTTGTTCCTTCTATTTGATGCTCACCTTCATCTTAAAGTCTATTTCTGAGTGACCATGTTACATTAAGCTCAGTTAATTGTTATTGATACCAGCTCAATTATACACACGAGGTTAAAGTTTTTTTAAAAACAAAAAACTCCCAAATGGATGATGTAATCTTTGCTGTGATTCACGAGCCCTGCTGAATCTTTTCAGACAATCATGAAGATCAGTCTGTCTGTGCACCATGCAGTGTCAGGTTCTGCTGTGAAAGCGGTTTCTTAACTCGGGTCACAATCAGGACGATGCAGGACATTCGGCTGTGTGCAAGTACTGTATTTGCAATTTCGTCAGGGTGCCGACGATAACTTGCCTACTCCTCACAAAGGACACCGTGGGATCTTTAACATCCACCAACTAATGCTAGTAGATGGGGCAACCAGTTTGATGTCCATCTGAGGGATGCAACATCATGCCTGAAAAACACCAATCCGACCATTTTACGGTCAGGCTGAGATTCAAACCCAGGCTAGATAGCTCAGAGGTGGATGTGCTCCCTCTGCACCATCCTCTGAAGAAATAATGGTAATATTTTAGTTTTTTGATAATTTTTTTCACCATTTTGTCCACCTTGTTTCCATATACAAGTGGTGACAAGTTTGGTTGTTGCTCAACCGAGTTGTAGACATGGTAGTACTGTATAATTAAAGTTATAGAGTATAAAGATCTATCCTTCCTATTATGATACATCTTGCAAACTCCATATTTCTGTTTGTAGATTTTCCAGAGCAGAGAGTCATGGTTGAGGACCTCCCTAAATTCAGTCAAAATGGAGAAAATGAAGCTCCGAGCTGTGATAAAGTACCTGCACAAGAAAAGGTTTGCCTCCCTAAGCAAATACATGTCGATATGGTAGTGAACTTAGGGGATGATGCTCCTTCATATTCCACAAGAAAGAACTGGTTAGCCGAGTTCAAGCGTGGCAGACCAAGCACCAAAGATGAACACATTGGGTCATCCTATTGAGGTGGCAATGCCAGAAATGGTGGACTCGGTGCATGAAGTGGTGATGAAAGACAGACGAGCAACCATCAGGCATGTAGCTGGGGCATTGGGTGTCAGTTTTGGCTCAGTTAAATCCACCCACAGACAGGTTGGACATGGGAAAGGTGTCAGCAAGGTGGGCTCCCTGAATGCTGAGAGTGGATCAGAAAAGAGCTCGTCCAGACATTTCTCGTCAGCGATTGGACCGTTTTCATGCCGATCCAAAAAACTCCCCCCAGTGGATTTCAACACAGTACGATACATCAGTTCACCACTTTGATCCTGAGACCAAGCAACAGAGCATGCAGTGGAAACACACAGGGTCCCTCCACCCGCTCGCAAGTTCAAGAGGACATCATCAGCTGGAAAGGTCATGGCCTCTGTTTTAGGTTTGTAATGCTGTGATAATGGGAGACTTCTTAGAAAAAGGAAATACTGTTAACAAGGAGTATTATTCTGATGAACTGCACCGGTTGCGTGAAGCAATTAAGCAAACGAGGCAAGGGGAAATTGACCCGAGGTGTGCTACTTCTCCAGGACAACGCCTCTCCACACACGGTCCAACTTCCGGTGACTACTGCTGCCAACTGTGGGTATGAACCCACCCTCTGTATTTAGCCCCATCCAACATCTATTTGTTCCCTCACCTGAAAGAAGTTCTCTGGGAATGACAATGCTGTGATGGCAGCTGTAGAATGTGGAGGACTTCGTCGAAGGGCACAAAAAGGAGTTCCTCAGAATGATAAAAGCCAAACCAGAGGACCGATGGATGAAGTGCATTGCCAGGAAAGGAGATTATGTTGAGAAATAAAAGTGATTGTACAATGTGGCCTGAAAGTCGTTTTGCCCCCGCTAAATATCTTGCGCCGCCCTCCCTTCTCCTCCGAGGTATGCAGCAACACTGACTCAGGAGAATGATGGAGCGCATACAGATACAATGACTGATTAATTGTTTCAGTTACTGCACAATAAAACCTGTATATTAAAAGAGTTTAAGAACTAATACTTTACTGGGGAGCAGTAAAGTGACTTTCAGGTCACCCTGTGCAGTGTTTTCCTTGTTGGGTCACAAACAACCTCATAATAGGCCTTATTTTGTGTTACTCTTTAATTGGAACTCACCCATGGGGTTGAAAGTGCCCCCCACTCAACTTCCTAACTCCAGGATCACTGCTCACCTCCACTAATTTGTTCCTCTTTTTTCCCACCTGTGGAACCAACTTCCACATCCTCTTCAATCTCAATCCTCCCTCCAGGTCTTCAAGACAACTCTTCATCACCATCTCAGATCGTCTCCAATCCACAACCACGATCTTTTCTACCCTCGTTAACCTCCATCCTCACCCCAATTTCCAGTTTTCTCTCCTGAATTTCCTTCTGTATCCATTATGTCCACCCCATGCATCCTCCCCACACACATTGTTTGTCCACTTCCCAACGTCTTGGCTTTCAACTGTGCTGTTGGTGTTTCCCCCCCCCTCTTTCTGCTGTTCCATCATGATACATTCAGTGTATGAGTACTAGCTCTTCAACGAGCCTCGAGAATGTATACAATTTCTTTTTTTTAAAATACCCTAACACATTGGTAATGGTCAAGCAAAATCAGGGACACTTGCATTATTTTTATTTCTTCTGAGCACGACGTGTTGTTAATCAAAAGTACGATGTGAAATTGCCCATTTCACCAAAGACAGTTAAACGGGAAGCAGTAAGTTGTCCACGACAGTCATCCAGTTTCCAAATGGCATCATGTATGGGACATACGTAACAAACATCCAGAAATAAAAACAAAACTGCAACATGAACTTGAACCATCCTCCTACATGAAAACTTAACACCTACGTCAAAACTAATCAAATGGTAATGTGGTCATGCCCCCAGCCCAAAGGCCTACTCTTGGATATTTTACATCTACAGTACTGTGCATGATTGCAAATGGTACAATGTCCACTCTAATGGATGATGTGCCTCACGATATAACATCACAACACCTGTGAAACGTCCTTCAGATGGCAGTGAGCACATCGGCAGGACATCACAGCAGCGTTTTTGGTCGAAGTCAAATACATCCGGGAGGAAACGTTGAAACGGACAGCACAAAATAAGAGCACATTACTAACTTAGCTATCCGTTCAACACCTTGCATTGACTCCGGTCACAATTTCAGCATCTGCTTGCAACATGAGCACCACAAGCTCAAGTGCCACCTGCCAGCCTTCCAGCTTTGGTGTCAAGGCATCAAACACAGGTGCTTTGAGATCAGAAAAACATCGTATAATGGGTTCATTATGCTCGTCTGCAACACTCCTCTCAATAAGGGCTTCGATTTCTACGCCTCCATTGTACATTCCAGTGTTGGCCACAGCAGCAGCGAGATAGCTCCTCCATCCTCGAGCCAACGCACGTAGTACCATTTTATGATGTGCCAACTCATGTCCTCCAGAACTGAACTGCTCAGGAAATGAGACCTGACGGTTAGAGTGTTGAACAGTACCTAGAGTTTGAGACATCTGATCCAAGTGACGAAGGCAGATCATCTCTGTAATCCCCGCACCTGGCAATGCCTTCCCTTCCTTCAGCACCCAAGATAGGCGGTTCACACAGGCCCAAAAAGCATCGTGTAGTGCTGGAAGTTTCACAGACACCGGGCTGCAGAGAACGACCGTCTGCACAGCTGGTTGTACAGTTCGGATGATTATATCAATTTGGTTCTCACTTTCATTGTGCTGTGCCGTGTTCTCCACTTCCACACATCTCAGATTACTTGATGCTGCAAATCCTAGTGAAACTTCAAAAACATCACTTTCCTTGGCTTGAACAACGTAAGTTAAAACTTTTACAGATAAGACTTCTGACATGGCATGCAGCAAATCCATGCTCATCCGGTCCACGCAAAGTATACCGTGATGGAAGAAGTCAAGCAGAAGACTGGGGAACACCGTACCTTCCACAAATAAAACGTTAACGGAAAGTCCAACCAATGCGGACAGTGCTCTCATGCTCCATTCCTGGTCGTCTTTCATCTTCAAAAAAGGCAACGAAGGTTTTGTGGTCAATGCTCCAATTCCCTCGTCACAATCCTCAGATCTCTCAAGCATTGGCGAGGTGTTGTGCAGGTCAACATACCTGACACCTTTCATCCCTTTGAAACCCAAATGTCTGTGCTGTGGAGTCAAATCACCAGAAAACATGATTGCTCTGATATTACGACCAACTAGTTTTCTGCATGTCGGTAAATTTTCGCATGGGACAGAGGCGATGTATCCATCCACAACATGCGACTCATTTTCACTCCGAGCCAGAGAATGCTTAACAGCAATACAGGATGAGTTGAGGTTTGGATAATGACATTCAGAAGAGCCAAGTTGTTGCCTTGCTTGAATGCCGTACACTTCCATTGCCAGCTTCATGCCGTTTGGATCACCATGGGCAAGACCATGTGCAATAGAACGTAACGTTTTGTTACTAGCCCATGGAAGCTCACGAGTAAGTGCCATTGTCTGTGAATTTCCTTTGCAAATGACAACTCCGCTTCTATAAAGGTCCCTGTCCCACAAAGTGTATCTTGTTTGGTCCATTTCGGATCTCACAGCGGCACGGGGGTCAGTCATCGATGGTAATAAAGACGTGTCAGATAATTTGATCGCATGAGAGATAATCACGTCCTTGCAACTTCTCAGTCCCTTCAGAGCCGCATTGACAAGGACGTCTACGGGAACAGCGTCCGCAGTTAAGCAGTCGTTGAAAGCGTCAGCCCAAGCCGCTGCCAAAACCATGAGGGAGGTGCAACCACATCCATGAATGCCACGGTAATGCTGCACCGCCTCCGTAAGAAGATGAACACTCGGCGAAGCACCGTCACAGTGCCGCAGAACCTGTAGCCCACTTGCTAACAAGTACGAGTTGCTAAGATCTTCAGCATCGTGAAGGAACTTGTAAAACTTCACAGGCCCGATGAAGGAGAACGCTGGGGAGGCTGCCCTTGAAAGATTTCGGAGCCCAAGATGCCCGGCTGAATTACGAGTGGCTCGATGCATTGACGAGCAAATCCAAGTCTGAGGTACACAAAACCTGTGGTTACAATCGACCATTAACCTCATGATCACAAAATTAAAATAGCCAATGGCACTTCGGTCAATGTACAAAAAAAAACCCGCATTGGTATTATTTTAGTAACTAGATATTTCATAGAACACAATACCCCGTACAGTGTACGAGTTCATAGTTACTTCAATGTAAATGAAATCATGATTTTAACGATTGTTTTAAAAAAAACAAATTCCGGAGATTTCATGCTGTCGGAGTCCAGAAGCAGTCCCGGACATCACGCTTAAACACCACCTCCGTTGAACCACTATTTATATTGAAGTACAGTGCTGTGATGCAAAACTGGAGGTCTTATGACAAATGATTTGTCTTCTACAGTATTCAAATATGTAATAATTAAATTTTATTAAAATATAGATTGTAAAAATCATTAATAAATCCATTCCAGGTTTTAACGCCGTTTTCCCTCGTGTCTACTCACTATTACATCACCCTATCGAACACGCTCCATCAGTTCTTCGTGCCTATTGTTTGTGTCCTTTATAACGTCCTCAAAAACAATACGTTTCCTGTTTGGAATAACATTCAATATAAACAAGCCGTTCCTCGATCATAAACTGATAAGACAGGACGACGTACGGACGGATTTGAAACGGATTACTTAAACCCGCTCTTCACTTCACGTGCGCGGGATAAAAATCACCTCCGCATCCTTAATATAACGAGAACTGATCTCGCCGGTGAAGGCTGGTATTGATGTGCGTCGGTGGACTGGTAGTGCGGTGGATGGAATCGACGTATGCTAACGTAACCGTCGTGGGAAACAAAGACAAACTGACGTTTCGTGCGCCAACCCTTCGTCGGAACAGAAGAGGTGATCTAAATAACCTGCAGTATTGCAGCTTTAGCAATATCACATCAATTTGATTTTATGAAGTGGGATGTGGAGAAGTGTGATGGACCCTCTCACCGACATCATGATGACTATATAGAATATAGATAATGTATACGATCACCGACCCATAATCCAGCGAACTACCAGCCCTGCACCGCTCGATCCCCAATGCTTACAGGAACTGTGCACAGGTAGCACACTCACCTTTGAGCCGTGTATTTTGGGTTCGATTTCACACCCGAAGATAAACTTGGATCAGTGCGTCACAGGTAGGGCAAAGCGCGTCGCCCCTCGGATGGATGTTGAGCTGGGCGTCCCGTCTGCCAGCATTAGGTGGAAGACGTTAAAGATGTCCACGATGTCCTTCAGGAAGAGTAGACGAGCCATCATCGACACCATCAACTACAACAATCACTAATCCTCATCATCTATCAATCGCACGTCAGGCCTGGCCAACGAGTTCGTGAAAGACTTGGAGAACGTGAAAGACCCTAACAGCTTGGAGGAGAGTTGGGACATTAGTTATCATGACGTCATCACATGAAGACTAATGAGGTGATGACGTCATGTAGAGCGAAACAGAAGATGGAGAACGGGAATACGAACATGTGAGGAGAAAGACAAAGAGTGTTTATTCTCACAGAGATGACGAACACCTGAGGTACAGCACATTGATAATTATTAAAAGGAAAAACAAAATATCGAACACGACGGGTTAATATAATACACGATGCCGCGTAACATGACATTCTCACAAGAAAACACAAATCCCATGTACGTTCTTACCTTGGTTACCTCGGTGAGGTATGAACTCCGACGTGCAGCAGCACATAGATCGGTCCACTCGTTCCTTCAGTTCATGCGCCCCACATCTCGCACGACCCGCGCGCTCATTGGGCGAGAGCGAATCACGCTGCCACGTCTCAGCCAATGAGCGCGCAGCATTACCAGCGCCTGACTAGCACAGTCCATGAGCCAGTAGGTGTTGGGTCGGTACCATCTGGGGGGAATAATTCTCATAGTCATTTTTGGCAAGGTATACAACCCTAGAGGTAGAAAATATGTGATAGCATTGCATCGGTGGTAGCTTTTTGTGTGTTATCACCCTGTTTATATGCCTACCCTTAAATAAGCTTTTGTGCAAAATGGTCAATACAAAGTAAGGTAAGACATCCTACTTCAACTTAACAACATTTTTTTTATATCAGTAAAACATTAACATTGAAATTTGTCTCACCTTTTGCTAGGATCATTTGCTTCTCAACAAAAAGTGTTAAACATGCCAAGGTTGAAATTGGTGACACTTATATATCAGTGTCCATTTCCTGTGTGTTAAATCATACCGCCTTCAGAAAAAGTATTTGTCTATCATTTACTGTGGAAAGTAAATAAAAGTTCTGGAACAATATAATTACATTGGTGTTTAGCAAATTTATTAAGAAATCCAAAAATCTAAATTTCTTTTTTGTATGTTGTATATTAAGATCAGTGTAGCAGACAATGTTACCCCCCCCCCAAAAAAAAATACCTACTTTGGACGGATTTATGTAGTTTGGTCAATGCCATATTTCCCTGTTGCTGTTTTATTGGAGGATACTTTCCAAGAATCAAACAAAGGTAAATGATAGCATGTTCATGAACAAGATTAATGTTTTTTTTTCCCTGTAATTTCTCAAAAAATACGGAATTTCAGGGATTTTAAATCTCAATAATGCACATATGAGGTATCAAACACCCGTATTACACAATATAAACCAATAAGACAGTAGCAAGATGGTTAATCATGTGCAATCTGATGAATGAGTCAAAGGTGAAAATGAAACAATCTTCTGTTGTAGAGCATAAAATTACAGAATAGAAACACAAATGTGGTGTTCACACTAAAACAAGGCCATTACCTATAGGCCCAATGTGTTGTTGATAAACATATTGTCTTATGAACCAAAGACGGGTCCTTTATTGTTTCGAAGACATTTCTGATCATATGCACTGATTGTAAGTGATATAAAATGTTCAAGATGAACTTAAAAATCATAATCATTATCCAGTTCTTCAAAGTCCTCATCTAAACTTTCCCCATCGTCTGACTCAAAGATGGATGCCTGGTTCTCACGGTCTGGCAGTCTGCAACTGCAAACCATGACTTGAACCCATCTCCCTACATGAAAACTTACCACCTACGTCAAAACTAATCAAATGGTTAATGTGGTCATGCCCCCAGCCCAAAGAGGCCTACTCTTGGTTATTTTACATTCTACAGTACTGTGCATGATTGCAAATGGTACAATGTCCACTCTAATGGATGATGTGCCTCACGATATAACATCACAACACCTGTGAAACGTCCTTCAGATGGCAGTGAGCACATCGGCAGGACATCACAGCAGCGTTTTTGGTCGAAGTCAATACATCCGGAGAGAAACGTTGAACGACAGCACAAAATAAGAGCACATTACTAACTTAGCTATCCGTTCACCCTTGCATTGACTCCGGTCACAATCCAGCATCTGCTTGCAACATGAGCACCCACAAGCTCAAGTGCACCCTGCCAGCCTTCCAGCTTTGGTGTCAAGGCATCAACACAGGTGCTTGAGATCAGAAAAACATCGTATAATGGGTTCATTATGCTCGTCTGCAACACTCCTCTCAATAAGGGCTTCGATTTCTACCGCCTCCATTGTACATTCCAGTGTTGGCCACAGCAGCAGCGAGATAGCTCCTCCATCTCGAGCCAACGCACGTAGTACCATTTTATGATGTGCCAACTCATGTCCTCCAAACTGAACTGCTCAGGAAATGAGACCTGACGGTTAGAGTGTTGAACAGTACCTAGAGTTTGAGACATCTGATCCAAGTGACGAAGGCAGATCATCTCTGTAATCCCCGCACCTGGCAATGCCTTCCCTTCCTTCAGCACCCAAGATAGGCGGTTCACACAGGCCCAAAAAGCATCGTGTAGTGCTGGAAGTTTACAAGACACCGGGCTGCAGAGAACGACCGTCTGCACAGCTGGTTGTACAGTTTCGGATGATTATATCAATTTGGTTCTCACTTTCATTGTGCTGTGCCGTGTTCTCCACTTCCACACATCTCAGATTACTTGATGCTGCAAATCCTAGTGAAACTTCAAAAACATCACTTTCCTTGGCTTGAACAACGTAAGTTAAAACTTTTACAGATAAGACTTCTGACATGGCATGCAGCAAATCCATGCTCATCCGGTCCACGCAAAGTATACCGTGATGGAAGAAGTCAAGCAGAAGACTGGGAACACCGTACCTTCCACAAAATAAAACGTTAACGGAAAGTCCAACCAATGCGGACAGTGCTCTCATGCTCCATTCCTGGTCGTCTTTCATCTTCAAAAAAGGCAACGAAGGTTTTGTGGTCAATGCTCCAATTCCCTCGTCCAATCCTGAGATCTCTCAAGCATTGGCGAGGTGTTGTGCAGGTCAACATACCTGACACCTTTCATCCCTTTGAAACCCAAATGTCTGTGCTGTGGAGTCAAATCACCAGAAAACATGATTGCTCTGATATTACGACCAACTAGTTTTCTGCATGTCGGTAAATTTTCGCATGGGACAGAGGCCGATGTATCCATCCACAACATGCGACCCATTTTCACTCCGAGCCAGAGAATGCTTAACAGCAATACAGGATGAGTTGAGGTTTGGATAATGACATTCAGAAGAGCCAAGTTGTTGCCTTGCTTGAATGCCGTACACTTCCATTGCCAGCTTCATGCCGTTTGGATCACCATGGGCAAGACCATGTGCATAAGAACGTAACGTTTTGTTACTAGCCCATGGAAGCTCACGAGTAAGTGCCATTGTCTGTGAATTTCCTTTGCAAATGACAACTCCGCTTCTATAAAGGTCCCTGTCCCACAAAGTGTATCTTGTTTGGTCCATTTCGGATCTCACAGCGGCACGGGGGTCAGTCATCGATGGTAAATAAAGACGTGTCAGATAATTTGATCGCATGAGAGATAATCACGTCCTTGCAACTTCTCAGTCCCTTCAGAGCCGCATTGACAAGGACGTCTACGGGAACAGCGTCCGCAGTTAAGCAGTCGTTGAAAGCGTCAGCCCAAGCCGCTGCCAAAACCATGAGGGAGGTGCAACCACATCCATGAAGCCACGGTAATGCTGCACCGCCTCCGTAAGAAGATGAACACTCGGCGAAGCACGTACACATGCCGCAGAACCTGTAGCCCACTTGCTAACAAGTACGAGTTGCTAAGATCTTCAGCATCGTGAAGGAACTTGTAAAACTTCACAGGCCGATGAAGGGAACGCTGGGGAGGCTGCCCTTGAAAGATTTCGGAGCCCAAGATGCCCGGCTGAATTACGAGTGGCTCGATGCATTGACGAGCAACATCAAGTCTGAGGTACACAAAACCTGTGGTTACAATCGACCATTAACCTCATGATCACAAAATTAAAATAGCCAATGGCACTTCGGTCAATGTACAAAAAAAACCCGCATTGGTATTATTTTAGTAACTAGAATATTTCATAGAACACAATACCCCGTACAGTGTACGAGTTCATAGTTCTTCAATGTAAATGAAATCATGATTTTAACGATTGTTTTTAAAAAAAACAAATTCCGGAGATTTCATGCTGTCGGAGTCCAGAAGCAGTCCCGGACATCACGCTTAAACACCACCTCCGTTGAACCACTATTTATATTGAAGTACAGTGCTGTGATGCAAAACTGGAGGTCTTATGACAAATGATTTGTTTCTACAGTATTCAAATATGTAATAATTAAATTTTTATTAAATATAGATTGTAAAAATCATTAATAATCCATTCCAGGTTTTAACGCCGTTTTCCCTCGTGTCTCCTCACTATTACATCACCCTATCGAACACGCTCCATCAGTTCTTCGTTTATTGTTTGTTGTCTTTATAACGTCCTCAAAAACAATACGTTTCCTGTTTGGAATAACATTCAATATAAACAAGCCGTTCCTCGATCATAAACTGATAAGACAGGACGACGTACGGACGGATTTGAAACGGATTACTTAAACCCGCTCTTCACTTCACGTGCGCGGGATAAAAATCACCTCCGCATCCTTAATATAACGAGAACTGATCTCGCCGGTGACGTGGTATTGATGTGCGTCGGTGGACTGGTAGTGCGGTGGATGGAATCGACGTATGCTAACGTAACCTGTGTGGAAACAAGACCAAACTGACGTTTCGTGCGCCAACCCTTCGTCGGAACAGAAGAGGTGATCTAAATAACCTGCAGTATTGCAGCTTTAGCAATATCACATACATTTGATTTTATGAAGTGGGATGTGGAGAAGTGTGATGGACCCTCTCACCGACATCATGATGACTATATAGAATATAGATAATGTATACGATCACCGACCCATATCCAGCGAACTACCAGCCCGCACCGCTCGATCCCCAATGCTTACAGGAACTGTGCACAGGTAGCACACTCACCTTTGAGCCGTGTATTTTGGGTTCGATTTCACACCCGAAGATAACCTTGGATCAGTGCGTCACAGGTAGGGCAAAGCGCGTCGCCCCTCGGATGGATGTTGAGCTGGGGTCCCGTCGCCAGCATTGGTGGAAGACGTTAAAGATGTCCACCATGTCCTTCAGGAAGAGTAGACGAGCCATCATCGCAACCATCAACTACAACAATCACTAATCCTCATCATCTATCAATCGCACGTCAGGCCTGGCCAACGAGTTCGTGAAAGACTTGGAGAACGTGAAAGACCCAACGCTTGGAGGAGGTTGGGACATTAGTTATATGACGTCATCACATGAAGACTAATGAGGTGATGACGTCATGTAGAGCGAAACAGAGATGGAGAACGGGAATACGAACATGTGAGGAGAAAGACAAAAGAGTGTTTTTCTCACAGAGATGACGAACACCTGAGGTACAGCACATTGATAATTATTAAAGGAAAAACAAAATATCGAACACGACGGGTTAATATAATACACGATGCCGCGTAACATGACATTCTCACAAGAAAACACAAATCCCATGTACGTTCTTACCTTGGTTACCTCGGTGAGGTATGAACTCCGACGTGCAGCAGCACATAGATCGGTCCACTCGTTCTTTCAGTTCATGCGCCCCACATCTCGCACGACCCGCGCGGCTCATTGGGCGAGAGCGAATCACGCTGCCACGTCTCAGCCAATGAGCGGCAGCATTACCAGCGCCTGACTAGCACAGTCCATGAGCCAGTAGGTGTTGGGTCGGTACCATCTGGGGGGAATAATTCTCATAGTCATTTTTGGCAAGGTATACAACCCTAGAGGTAGAAATATGTGATAGCATTGCATCGGTGGTAGCTTTTTGTGTGTTATCACCCTGTTTATATGCCTACCCTTAATAAGCTTTTGTGCAAAATGGTCAATACAAAGTAAGGTAAGACATCCTACTTCAACTTAACAACATTTTTTTTATATCAGTAAAAATTAACATTGAAATTTGTCTCACTTTTGCTAGGATCATTTGCTTCTCAACAAAAAGTGTTAAACATGCCAAGGTTGAAATTGGTGACACTTATATATCAGTGTCCATTTCCTGTGTGTTAAATCAACGCCTTCAGAAAGTATTTGTCTATCATTTACTGTGGAAAGTAAATAAAAGTTCTGGAACAATATAATTACATTGGTGTTTAGCAAATTTATTAAGAAATCCAAAAATCTAAATTTCTTTTTTGTATGTTTTATATTAAGATCAGTGTAGCAGACAATGTTACCCCCCCCCCAAAAAAAAATACCTACTTTGGACGGATTTATGTAGTTTGGTCAATGCCATATTTTCCCTGTTGCTGTTGTTATTGGAGGATACTTTCCAAGAATCAAACAAAGGTAAATGATAGCATGTTCATGAACAAGATTAATGTTTTTTTTTCCCTGTAATTTTTCAAAAATACGGAATTTCAGGGATTTTAAATACTCAATAATGCACATATGAAGGTATCAAACCCGTATTACACAATATAACCAATAAGACAGTAGCAAGATGGTTAATCATGTGCAATCTGATGAATGAGTCAAAGGTGAAAATGAAACAATCTTCTGTTGTAGAGCATAAAATTACAGAATAGAAACACAAATGTGGTGTTCCACATACAAGGCCATTACTATAGGCCCAATGTGTTGTGAATAACATATTGTATGATACAAAGACGGGTCCTTTATTGTTATGAGACATTTCTGATCATATGCACTGATTGTAAGTGATATAAAATGTTCAAGATGAACTTAAAAATCATAATCATTATCCAGTTCTTCAAAGTCCTCATCTAAACTTTCCATCGTCTGACTCAAGATGGATGCCTGGTTCTCACGGTCTGGCAGTCTGCACATATCAGTGCATTCAGTACGTTTGACAACACACATTTTGGTAGTGAACACTTCCTTTTACAAAATGGGGTTACTAAACGGCTAAATAACTCTATAT
>CM068954.1:3757075-3771695 GCA_035128595.1 Eptatretus atami
CACCGGAGACATGGTAGACGCCGGCGGGGACATTTCAAACTCGATGCAATTGGATACAGCACACGCGCTGTAATAAATTGTATTATTTATTCAGCACATTTTGCCGATGGATACAAGATGATGATTTACCCACCATTTGTTTTCCCCTCTTCCCGTCCAGGCTGGAGTAGCTCAAGGCAGCATTCTGGGCCTGTTCTTTTTCTGGTTTTCATCAATGATCTCTCCAACTCTCTGGAAAATCCTATCACTTTGTTGATGACTCCACCCTCTGTCAGCACAATGGTCAACTCCTTCCCGGCATGCGCAGCTTCTTCGCTCTCTGCAGATCTGGATTAAATCACAAACTGGTGCAACACGTGGACATGTCTTTCAATCCTGACAAATCTCACATTCTCACTGTCTCTCCAAAAGGACCGTTTGGACCCCCCCCCCCCCCATGTACTATCTCAACAATCCTCTTGAAGTCCTTTCGTTCAAGCTTCTGGGTCTCATTATCTGACATGATCTTTCCTGGGAAACCACACTTCCAAAATGGTGCTCTCCCCTCTGGGCTGGTGCTCCCGCCTCTCACCTTTTTCGGCTTCACGCTGTGAAAACCAAGCTTTTTGGATCATTAGTATCAACTGCAATGAGCCAAGTTCTTGGGTCTCTTACTATCGCACTGCTGGCAGGTCGGTGGTCTTTGTGTCTTCTTCCATCTCTTATCCGGCCTCATGCACCCCCTTCCGTTTTGTCGCGATATGTCCCCCTCATATTTCCGCAGGGCGCTCAAGGTCCACCAGCCACAAGAAGCAACCCACTTCTGGTAAAACTACCATAATCAAGATATCCTGCTCACCTTCACTCATTTGTTCTTTTTTCCATATTAGAACAAACTCTCACACTCTCTTCAATCCCACTCTTCCCTCCAGGTCTTCAAAACAGCTGTTCACCACCATCTCATCTTCCCCCATCCAAAACCATGATCTTTCCTACCCTCGTTAATCCACCCCAAACCCACCTCCTTCAAATTCCCTGTCATGTAAGGACCTCAAAGTCCCTGTAATGTCCATCTTGTTTACCCTGTGTATCCCACTCCATCCCACTCCCTTCTGCAGATCTCCTCATGTCTCTGTTACTCACCGTTTGTGCTTCACTCTCCCACCCTTCTTGTCTCCTGCTCCCTTTGTTTTACGTCCTGTGTGTTCACTCTTATGTGAGCCTCAACAATGTATCACTTTCAAACTGCATCCCAGAAACAACTGCCCAGGATGTGCATAAACACATACATTCTAACTCCACTGCGCATGTGCTGTACAGTACACTGTATTTCCATTCTTACTTGCCACTTGCAAAGTAATTTTAAATTTTTTATTTCAAAAAACAACCCTCCGTAATGAGTGCCAAGAGACGAGGTAGAGGGTGCTTTTGCAGAGAGACGGATCATTTCACTGCAAAACAAACGGCTGGTGACGACGTTTTGTGAGAACATGGGTTGAGCTGTCCCGAGTTGCGGTTTCACGATGTGTCAATGGGAAATTGCGTTCCGACTACGGCACTAAAGATTTACAAGCGATTCTCGGGAACGTAACTCGTTCGTACCAATTTGTTTTATTCTGAAAATAACATAAAACGCACTCGCTCTCAATTTCCAGGATTTTCCAGGACCGTCAGTGAAACTTTCCAGGCCTGGAAAAGTGTGTTGGTTAATTCCATGACTTTCCAGGATTTCCATGACCAACACAAACTCTGAATGCCCTCTGCTGGTTAGGGCAGGAATTAGCAATTAGTTCAGGGTGCCGGCGATAGCTCGCCTACTTTTCACGAAGAACACACCGTGGGGTCTTTAATGTCCACCAATTCGTGCCGGTAGATGGGACACCTAGTTTAACATCCATCCAAGAGACGGCAAACACATCGATGAATCACCCTGTCTGTAAAACACCCGGAAAACAGTTTATAACTTGGTTGGGATTCAAACCCAGGATAGATGGATTTAGAGGTGAGTGTGTGCACTTAGATTCACACATTTACATTCACACCTGAATATTGACACATATATATCTTCCATCAAAGCAAAGTATCATGTCATGTGTGCCGTCTGTCCGCTCAGGAATTATTTAGTGAGGGCTGCGCATCTTCTTCTCGGCCTGGCTTTCCCTTTTCCCTCCCTCCTAATTTAATTATTATGGAATTCCCACAATTATATTTCCCCTGTAGATCCACAGACTCTGATTGGAATTCTGTGTAGGTGTAAGGGAAGAGCACACTGAGACATGCTGTGCTGCGAGATGTGGCTATAATAAAGCAGTCGCAGGTGGCACCACTAGACTTAGAGAGAGGGACAGTCAGCATGAGTAGTACAAGTTCAGTTCAACCCGAGAAAGAGACGGTTGAACACTGGTGTGTTGGCAGACATCAAGCGCAAACAGTTAAGCATGGCACACTGGCAGAGACAATCCGTTCATTCCGTCTGGAAGTCAGTGAGAGACGCAGTGACTGAGGAGTTAGCAGTCAGTTGCTATCAAGTAGCTACTTGGAGAGTCACCATCAAGTCATGGGTAGCTTGGCAGGCTGAAGTCCAAGCCGTGTTGACATCAGTGGAACGAACCCGCCGGACTGCCCTTAAACTTCAAGCTCAGACCATCTCCCTCTGTCATCGACCACAAGACATGCTATTTTCCTTCCGTCCATTACTTTTCCATTAGGGCTGGCAGAATGGCCTCAAAGTATGCACTCTGGCCGCCAAGCTTTCCAGCCTGGGTTTGCATCTCACCCTTGCAATGAACTATCATCCTGGTGCCAGGCAGGATAATTCATAAATGTGTGTTCCGTCCTTCGGATGGATGTTGAACTGGCGTCCCGTCCTTCGGATGGATGTTGAACTGCCAGCATTACTCGGTGAACGTTAAAGATCCCACAACATCCTTCGTGAAGAGGAGGCGAGTGTTCACCAGCACCCTGAACAAATTACTAATTCCTGCCATAACCAGCAGGGGGCACTGAATCAGCGGCACAGCCACACCCCCAGCAATGATGTAAACCAGTAGCCAGAGGTTGCATACAAAATGACAATTACCTCTCCACTTACTTATCCCAACTTGGTTATTTTGGTATACTTCCTTCACTGTCCTCGCAGACTTGGCTCTTGCTTGTACAGGCCCATGACCACAGCAGCAATTTGTTTACCATTGTTAAATATTGGTCTTCGTCTTATGTGAAGACCCACCAAGTTTGTGCCTGATTAAAATAGAATTGTGCTTCATTTTGTTGCGATCATTTGATTGTCATCATTTCAATTAAACATTGGCATGGCGATGCTTTCTTGTTCCGACATCGAAGGGGTGTCAGGGAGCGGTGACCGTCGGGATTTGGCGCAACCTGGGACGTTCACACCTAACGGTTCAATTTGACAATTTGAAGATGAAGCCCCATCTGTACGGGGAGATTGGTGAGTGCTCACCTCGTGTGCCCTCTCGTAAACGAGATGATTGTTTTTGCACTACTTCATTGCACTTCTTGGTGATGCGGCATGACATGACAGAGTGCCACTCCTATGCAGGATGGTTGGCTGAAGATTCAAGAATTTGTAATTTGCTCAACACGCCGATTCGTGAAAGACGTCGCGCAATCGTCATCCTCCAACAACCATTGCCGACATCCGGCTTAACGTCCTTCTGAAGGCCACCTAAGACTGAAGATTAAAAGTGCTAGCTTGAACCCTTCCCCCTAAAGGCTATTTCTGTGTTGTGGAGACCTCTCTGATAATGTGATAGCTTTCACAGAATGAATTAACAACACTGATGAAGAACTCAAAGACCACTTATGGCTTTATTTAAATAGTCACTCAGTAAAATAACTCATGAGGCTCTAAACAAGAATACAAGGGGCAAACAAAGATCCAGAAGATTTTTTAACAAATTCCACAAATATCATACCAGGTACGTACTGTACTGCCAATCTGAGATCTTGGCAACAAAGGACCTGAGAACAATCTGGTAATTAAGAATAAAACAATGAAAAGGGTGTCATTTCCCATGTACTGAAGTCTGCCTGCTTGGCACTCCCTCCTTCAGCAAATTCATCGTTTCTTCGAGCCTGTGTGGAATATACACATCATGACACCCAATCAATGAAAGTGTCTATTTGTGTGAAGGACCTTTCCAAAAGAAAGCATCTCTGCAGTTTCATCTCACAACTTCACATACCAAAGATTTTTTAAAAACTTCTGCAATCTACAACCGACTAATTACTCACATCCGGCTCAATCTGACATCTTGGGATTCTTCATTTCCCGTTCTTCCTCCTCTCTATGAATGACAAGAAAAAATAAATAAATAAAAGAAACCTTCACAGGTCAGAAACTCAATTAGAAACTAGAGAGTTCATCAAACACCTTACCATATTCAGGTAGTCAGGTTCAAGTGTAATCTAGGTTAACGAGAGTAACTCTTGGCACAGTCTTGACAAACAAGGACATGGGCGGGTTCTGCGAGCGGCAAATCTGATTGGTCGAGAGGATGTAAAATGCTGTAATATTTTGTCAAAGTACGACTAAACGGAAGGGTTTTGAAAGTGCCAACAAGGTGATTTGTGTTCTGGTGTTCAAGTATATAATTCAACATGAAGAAAATTAGGGTTGTTAAAGTTTCAGAAAAAAAAAAAATATATCTCTATTATAATACCAAGCTTGCACACTAAAAACTCGGCTCGCCGTCACACGATCCCTATGAAATTGCTGTGGCACTTAGCGGACATGCCGACAATGTTTGGGAAGTCTTGGCGTTCCATAGTACCACTTGCATTTTGCACAATGCGTATTTTTGTCATTCCCCATGTACGGTCTGTCGTCTGCTACCAGCTATGTTGTACTGCTATCCCGTGCATGTGCACGGGTATCGCTAGTATATATATTTGGAAGTGAAAAATTATACATCACATGATCTGGCACGTTACATCAGTTATTCGTGCCTGTTTGTGTCCTTTATGATGTCGCTAAAAACAGTAAGGTTCCTGGTTGGAATGATTTACAATTTTGTTTGACTGTCAAACTGGCAGAGTATTTAATAAATAAATCGCACCCGTGTCCAAAGGAAGTGACAGAAAGGTTCTTCTTCATTTTTTTACGGATGGGTAGATGGAAGGACACACCAAATATTGAAGTGGCTACACCGCTTAAAAAACTATCACTCATCTTTGTGTATGTGTGGTTGGGCCAAATTCAGACAAGGTACGGTAAACTGCAGATTTTGTTTACCGATTCATGTTCAAAACACAACATTCAATTCAAATCAAGTTGTTCCTCGATCATAAACTTGCGTTTGTGGACGGACAGACAGACAGAAGTGCACAAATTGCTTAACACCGCTTTTTGCTTTGCGTGTGCGGGGGTGACAATGGTGACATGATTCATACAGCACCAAGAAGACTCGTATTAAAACAAGTGAGTTTTTGTAATTAAAATAGTCAATGACTAGTTTAATGCTTTTATTGGCAGAATGATCATTGTTAAAAAGTAATTCTGTGACCAACGATCGACATGACATACACATTTATGTAACTAGAAACACCCACTCCCTGAAGGAGCATTGGCAAGTCGTCTCCCCCTCTCCCCCCCCCCCCCCCCCCATGATGGAGGGGGGGGGGGAGGGAATGTGCCCATGACCCGACGCTGAGTACTACCAAGACATGCAAAATTTGGTGGAGATCAGGCCAGCCCTGTTTTTGGGTTTTTTTTTCTATGATTTTCAGATGTACGTACATACTCGTACATGCATAAGTGCCTTATTTAATATAGTCGGATTAAAAGGCAAAATATTAATGATTTGTGATGTGAGATATTTCCAGAGATGTTCATGTAAATCTTATAAACAACCTGTGCAGGTAGGATAGCCTATTCCCTGAATCTGAGAGGTGCTTGCACCTCTGAGCTGTCTCACCTGCATGGGTTTAACTGCAAACTGTCATCTTGGTGTTTCCCATCCAGGGCGATACATCAATGTGTCCGCCATCCCTCAGATGGACATAAGGCACAGTCTATGCCGGCACCGTTCGTTAGTGGACATTTAAAGATCCCACATTGTCCTTCGCAAAGGAGGGAAGTTACTACCGGCACCTGGACTGGCCAAATTGCTGCACTTTAAATCGACTGTCCTGCATCGGATTGGCGACTCATCCAGGATCAGTTCTCGTTAGTCGAGAAACAGTTGTCAATGTGTCGGGGTACTCTTTTAAAAGTATGGGCCTCTTTTTTATTATTTCATAAACAAACTTATGAGGCTGCCGTGCAAGTGAAGGATTAAATGGGGCTAAAGGTTGCGAATGAACAACTGCACTCGTCTTGTTAGACAAGGTGTTGAGCATTGTGCAAATTATACTTACCACCAATGCAGGACAAACAACAAACGATGACAGAGAGACACGAGACAAAGCAACAGTTACTGCCAACCATTACAACGAACTGTGGAGTGCGCCATTTTTCACTGACGAATAGCACGCATTTCAGACAACAATCGGCTGTGGATAGCTTGTAATCATCACCATTTCCCTGAAGCATGGAAAAGGTCAAATCAATCACTGCTTATTGGATTCGTTACGAGAAATCAGGGCATAGGCCGACTTTCTTGGCCAACCAGTCTATCATGAACAGCAATGAGCATGCCCAGGGTGCTCTGTCTCAAACACACAAAACTGTCAGGCCATACATCACCAAACAAGCTTTACATGGCCATGCAATAAAACTGGTAATACGTATTATACAATGTCTCAATTACCAGGGATTTGTTAACACCACAAGTCAAGCTGAACCATGCAGTCAAATCAACTTAACCGGCACCCTTTCCAGCTCGTCTTGCTGTGACTACAAAGGAGATGTGTCGTGTGATGTCATCAAGATGGCTGATCCATTCCTCTACCTGACTGCTGGGATGGGATTGGGGTGAAAGGGTAGACGATTGAATATCCGTTGCTCTCGAGTTTCTGGCCTGTTCACTGTTTTTCTCACCAGTCATCGTTTCTGGGGACAGCATGTCCTGCGAAAGGTAATGGAGTGAGAAACAAAGTTTGACATTTTAACAGCACTTATCAACTGCCCGAGTCAAAAGGAGGAGGAAGTGGGCAGATGCTTGGACAAATAGAAAGCTTTGTGTGTGTGCAATCTTGGTGTGTTGAGGAAGGCAACCTGACTACTATATTTATGGACCAGTATCAACATGATTCCAGTAAACTTTGCTGCTGTTCAAACGGCAAACTGAAAATAATAATTGAAGTAGGATGTTACAATCAATAGAAAGAACAATCATAGAAAAACATAAAGAAGTGTGAAAGAGTATAGAGCCATGCCTGTATAAGCATCAACTGGTTCTCCAACAAGGCCACACGATTCAAAAGGGTCTCCCAGGACGTCCTTTTCACAAGCATCATCTCATGAGCTGCTCCCTCTCTGTACTCAGTCTGAGGAAGGTCCTTTTTATGATTGGTATCGGCAAGGTTAATCAAGGGTTCATTAGGCCCTGTTTTTAGCCTCATGTTTTCAGGTCCAGGCCCCTTGCCAAGCACTTCATCAGCAGCACCAGGGTTCTCAAAAGGAGAAATGGATTTTTCTTGATGGATTTGATCAAGGACATTTGTGTGTCCTTGAGACAGACATTCATCCATCTGGTTTCCATTCCACAAGCACCTCTCATTGCCATGGTCTTCCCTTTTCCCTCTGTCATCTTCAAAGTTTCCAAAATTTTCTGCGCTAAGGCACTCATTCTGTTCTTCATCTTCCTCAACGTCATCCACATCACTCCAAACAACCCTTGTACCAAAATCAGTGCTTTGCACATGTTTGTACACACGAACACCAAAATCTTCAGTGTTTATGCTGACAGCGTCAGAAACTTCATCCCTGACTTGGGAGGCCGTGGTGCTGGGAAACCCTTCTCGCAGAGGATGGTTAAGTGTACTGGGCTCTTCGTCACCAAATTCCTAGGGGGAAAAATAAAATTGCTCTGAGAAGGTGAGCATCAATTCAAATCACCCTAAAATGCATGACAATGATCACTAGAGACCTTACATCGAGGAGGATGACTTGTGTCTGCTGAGGAGCAGAAGAATGAGACGGGGCAGCATGTCGGACAACTCGAGGCATCCAATGATCTGCCTGCAAAGCACAAAGAAAATAAATTATTTGGGAATGCCTTTCGAAGAGCAAAAAGAGAACAAAAATAATGGTCGACAAAATAACTGGTAAAGGAGTGAAAAATTAAATTATATCCACACAAGTTATACATATTGTTGTGGTCGTCCGGTCTCCCAGTTACCCCGTTCGAATTCGGCGAGTAGCCTCAATGCAACCGTAATGGTCGACCAATTTGGGGTCTTCCCCGCCGGATTACGTGTCGATGCCATGATACCATATGGATTGGAGGTTTGGATCGACCGAACGCGACGCCAATTCGGCAACACATGTTGTATGCTAATTAGGCCTGATGATGTGCGACACAGTCCAGGTGTGCAGCATCGAGAACCGCTGCCAAGTAATCCCTTAATGGTCCTTTCCTTAATCACTCAATGAGAACCATTGCAGCCAGAATTCACCCTGAGACAAAGTACATTTAACGAGAAGGGCACTCAGTAGAGCACAAACCTCTGCCACGCAATGCTTGATCCACAGGAACATATTGGGCCAAATACAGTTTTGAAATATCATGATATATATATATATATATATATATATCGTATTTGGCCCCATCTCTCAACAGTGAAGAATCACTTCAGAAATTAAATAATTCTCGTATCTGGATCCGGATTTGGATCATCACCAAAATCAAATCAGTTTGTCCTTGTCACACACCCAACATGCCCACCAAATTTCATCCGAATCCATCCACAACTTTTTGAGATATCGTGCACACAGACAAACAAACAAACAACAAAAAGACGCCGTGCAGAGCACGATACTTGCAAAATCCATAAAACAAACTTAACGTCAAAAATAATTGTTGGTTGAATTCAGTGACCTGAAATATAAATCCTCTTCAAATTTCAAGTCAATCGGATGAAAATTGAGGATTTCATAAATTTCACATAAGTTGTTGACCTTTTGACCTCAAAAACAATAAGCTTCTTCCCTATGACAAACTCTACCATGTGGTGAAGTTTCGTGAAGATCGGTTTAAAATTGTGACCTGTAGGCGATAGACAGACAGACAATAACAAAATCAACTAACTAATGTACTTGAAAATCTTCGATTTTGCAAGTGACAAACAAACAAGGGTAAAAACAACCTCCTTCCACCTTCGGTGGTGGAGGTAATAAGTAACAAAATGGTCACAGGGGAGGAAGCAATACAGTGTGTAATAAATCGATGATCCCTTAATCCTCCAACTCCCCTTAATCCTCCGATATGCCCATGAACCAACAAACAAACGAGATTACATAATTAGCCTATGCCTTGGGGCCTGGACAGTCACACGACTGAGATAGACAAAATGGGAAGGACAAGACAGAAGAGAGTTGTCGGGACAAACCCGACAGTCTGCGGGATAAGTCCCCCCCCACAATCCCCATACCCGCATTCATGGAACCTCAAGCCAGAGAATACACCATGTGGTTCCCGTGTTGTCTGGCCCAGAGGAGAGAGATGAGGGAACGAGGAGACAGAGGAGAGACAGAAGAGAGAGAGAGGGAAGAGAGAGAGAGAGAGAGAGAGAGAGAGAGAGAGAGAGAGAGAGAGAGAGAGAGAAGAGAGGAGAGAGAGAGAGAGAGAGAGAGAAAAGAGAGAGAAGAGAGAGAAGAGAGAGAAGAGAGAGAAGAGAGAGAGAGAGGAGAGAGAGGAGAGAGAGAGGAGAGAAGAGAGGAGAGAGAGAGGAGAGAGAGAGGGGGGAGAGAGAGAGGGGGAGAGAGGGGAGGAGAGGACGGGACGTGGCTCTGGCTCTGGTCAGAACGGAGGGCTTCTCTTGTGCCGATTCCAGGAAACTCCTCCGGTCCCATCCGTGCACCCGCCTTTACAGCCTCTGGCCCATGCGGCACAGATGACGAGTCATGCCCTCCCCTCTCACTCACCATTGGATGCTGCTTCGATCTGGTGGGCAGAGCTCTCCCTCCATGATCTCCGACCCCGAAGCCCTGAGACATCACGGGCCAGTTATGATGGCCCGACAGTGTTTGCTGTCAAAACATGGGCCACCGGCCTAGCAAAGCGCAAAAAATAAAAAATAAAAATAACACGACTTACAGATTACAGAAGTACACTGTTGGCCCTGCCCATCATATCCCTTCAGAAAATGATTCTTGTGGTCTACTTGGCAGAGCATGAACTATTGTTTAAAGTGTATGTAATATATGCCAAATCATGATAACTTATCACACTTTCAGAAGTTGCAAATTAGCCCAAACTTCACACCCAAAATTTGTAGTATCATTTTGGGTGACATGAAAATTTTGGTTGCCCACTCCTAATTGATTGATGCCAACACAAACATGTACAATGGCACCAGCTTGAAGGCGGTGCATCAGCTGCATCTACTTCCTGTCCACACTACGTTAAAGATGACTCTTCTCGAGTTTATAACAATGGATACTCCCATTGTCATGATGGCCATCAATCACACCATTCATCGATCCCGACGCGACAACTTCTGACTCTATCAAGATATGTTGAAGTCCAGCATCCCCAAATCTCTCGTCGATGCATGCCAAAGTGGTTCTTGCCATGTGAAACGCTCCAAGGGGGCTCACAATGCAGTCCATGCAAACTGGTGTCTGCATTCTGAGAGTTTGAGCTTTTGCGTAAATGGCCCCATCGGGCTAATCTGCTGGCGAGCTTTGTGGAGCCACGCCTCATCATTTTTATCGTTGCACATGCCTTGATCTTCCTCCCGGGAGATGGTGGAATTTAAGGTATTAGTGGGCCCAAGAGGGATAAATTAGTTTCAAAGGGTTTAGAAGGGCAGGAGTTGGAAATTAGATACAGGGATTAGCGAGGCAGCTCAGTTAGGATAGGATAGGGCCGAAGCCAGCCACTTGACCTGCTGCCACCACACGCTCCTGACATGAACGTGACATCTGTTGCTGGGCCATGAATGTAACATCTGCTTATTTTGTCGGTATCCCATCCTTAGCGCCAGTTCTCTCTTTTCACGGGACTGGCTCTTCTGTCTGGATGGGAACGCACACTGCACCCTGCCAGTCCAAAAAAAGTTGAAGCTCGTTGTTCCCTGTTTAGAGAAATCAGGAAGGACTCAAAAGAACAAGTTTGATGCAGACCATGATGAGCACGTCACACGTGATGATCACTGCAGTTCGAGCAAAGATGCGCCATGCAGTTCCAGAGAGGATCAACATTGTCATGACAATGCTTATGGACAAACTGGGAAGAAGCAGAATACGTGAAGAATTCAAAGACCCTGAATATCTAATTCACATGTGTTCTGGAATCATTGCATCCCCTAAAGTTTGCCTTGACCTGAAGACTGCTCACCAGAAGGGAGATGATGCATTCGTCACCTTTTGTAAGCACCGACTGCAGGGAAGAGACTGACCTCATCTACGCATTAAGTAAAATTAAGCTTAAAATCATTCACTGATGCAGGGAACAAGGCGAGGACAAAGGGGAAGGGTAAGGAAGTCTGTTTGAAAAATGACCGGACACCTCTTGCCAGACTTGGCGTCATAGACGATGCGATAAAATTGATGCGAAGAACATGATGTCATATTGTTTGGGTCCACTTCCACTGGCTAGCGCTGCACGCAATAGATGCCTTGTAAAGACTAATAAGGCAAGGCTGCTGCTTTACCTTGAATCAGCCCCTGAAGCATCGCCAAGCTGGAGTGTTTGGATTGTGGATGGGATGGCCGTGCTGCACAAATGAGCCCAAAGTCCATGCCACGGAATGTCGGTCAACTTGCAGGCAAGATTCTCCACCAATTGTTGAATCCTCCTCACACTCGTGGTTCAACTGCAGGAGACTTTGTGATGGGCAGATATCCAGCTGTCAGCATCAAATATGCAAAGCGCAAACGAAGAGCAGCAAGAGGCTCCAAGAAAAATCAAGATTGAAAAGCCAGACCAAACCAATCCCAAAACAGTGTAAAAAGTTCCCGTCACATCGTTACAACAAGGAGCAGTTGGTTAAACTCCTATTCAAGATGTAGAGTAAGTGCGGTGTTGGAAGACTGAAAGGTGTGACAGTAACCGCAGCTCAGGAGGAACTCTGCCACGCAATCTTTCCTTAACATGTAACAGTTCTTGTAAAAGACATCGAAGAGCTGAACTGTTCGCACGAAGAGGCGGACACAAGGATGTTCTTACATGCCAGCACGTTTTCAAAATCCGGTAGCAACAGTATCATTATTAGGAGTCCTGACACGGATGTGTTTGTCATCGGCATCACATAAACTTCACGTCTTGGCGGCTCCCAACTCTACTTCCGCACTGGGAAAGATGAGAATCTGCAGCCTATTCATCTACAGGTTATTGCACATCTTGGAGATAACATAACCATGACGCCGATTGGCCTCCACCGCTTCATTATCCGACTCCGTCAGTTCATTGTATGCAATTGGCAAGACAAAAGCTATCAAACTGATTATGGGCAACCCAGCATTGTGTTCAGAATTTCAATCTCGAGGGGAATCGTTCACCAGTAACCGATACATGGTGTCACACCTGGAAGTCTTTGTCTGCAATCTCTATGGTCAGCAGGAATGCTCAAATGTGAATGATTCCAGATATGCAATGTTCTCCTTGGCGATCAGGGCAGAGAATGTTTTGTCACCAAATTGAGATGCCTTTCACAAGCATATTCAGCAAGCCAATATACAAGAGTAGCTCAGAACAGCACCCAGATATTCCAACTCCTATTGGACGGGGATCGAAGCCGATAAACGATGCAGTTGATGCCCTGGGAATTGACTGGATGCAGATGCAATCAGCTCAAAAAAGCATCCTTGAACATTCCTCCTGTGCATGCAACAAGTCGAAGTGCAGAGAAGGGGAGGCAGTTGACAAATGATGCGTGTCTTTGGCCATTCAGCGCACAGAACGATGCTGATGACGATGATGTAGACAGTGAACCTGAAGACATGGGTGGAGGAAATGATGGGCCAGACTAGTTGAATATGATGACTTTCAAGAAGAGTCATCTTTCACATAGTGTGGACACAGCAAGTAGATGTAGCCGATGCACCGTCTTAAAAATGATGCCATTGTGCATGTCTGTGTTGGCATCAATCAGGAGGGGACAACCAAAATGATACTACAAATTTTGGGCTTGAAGTGTGGGCTCACATGCAACTTCTGAAAGTGGGACAAGTTAGAATAATGATTAGGGATAGTTCAGATCCACTTTAAACAACAATTCATCCTCTGCCCCGGATGAAATATTGTTTAAAGTGTCGCTAATATATGGAGTGGACATATTTCATATAACAATATTTCAGGAGTGGACCACAAGAATCAATTTCTGAAGGCAATTCTAGGGCCATCGTCTCAGGGCAGAATGGTAAAAAATGGGGTCAAAAGGTTTGGTAATTTTAGACACAGACATTTGGATGGGTTGACGACGTCCAACAAGACATAAAAGCAACTCGTATTTAATATCACAATTAAAACGTTTCTGCTAGACATTCACTTTAAGGAAATAACTACGCTATTCTTCGCATTATCAACCCTTCCTAGGAGCCATTTCCACAACAATACAATGATTATTAGTGATAGTCATCACCACTTGTATCTTCACATTGTCATTCACCTTTATATGGTTAAAAAAAATCTTCATAAGAGGGTCCTTTGGACGTGTAATCACCTTATGTTGCCATCTTATTATGCAAAGATCATTGATGACAAGAAGTCCCCGAGATCATACGGCCACCCACCGAATGTGGCCACATTAGCCGAAACACTTGTACGCACTGACAGCCAATGAGAGGCATGCTATGTAGGCTTCCTGTTCATGTTATTCTGAGATGGTACAAGTGTGTTGTATTCACCCCCATGACCAAATTTGAAATGATGATTTTGTAAACTTAGGAATTTATCCTTTTCTGATTTGACTGATATACCACAAAGGTGAACAAGGAGATGGACTGTTTGTACCACATTTATGTCCACTTGTGCTATCTTCTTATTTTCAATGAGAATAAGCAAAAAATAATAATAATAATAATAATAATAATAATAATAATAAATAAATAAAAGTGTTATGGCCGATTGTGATTAATGTTATGAGGTTTCCACTCAAAGGCCAAGGAAACACATCATCAACTGTTCATTATTAATCATCCAGGGGAGCTGACACACCTGAAGTGTCACATCTTGAGACATATTTTGGACAGTGGTCCGATCATTGTGGGATTCCCAACAGCTTGGCCTTTCTGATGCAGATAGACACGTCACCGCGTGACTGGATGGTATGTTGGGATCAGACTTGGTCCGCTGTACGATCTTTGACAGGCCAGAAGGATTGTTTGAAGACTGTCTGTGTTTCTGCATGCACAATTAACAAACTCGTTTGTATTCAATAATTCAACATCATTTATTGACTTGATGTCACACACAAACCCATCAAATAGCAGTTTGCAAAAGTGAAACCACTGATTATATATATATATATATATATATATATATATATATATATATATATATATATATAT
>CM068954.1:3786464-3803504 GCA_035128595.1 Eptatretus atami
CTCTTTGAAGTTGCTCGACCGCGTTTAGTAGATGCCCGTTGACCACGGCTAGCCAACTGGGGTGAAAAGGAGATGAGCTTTAGTTAGGCCACCTTTTCTAGGCACCTCTCCATGTGGAGCAAGCAGTGCTGTCCCTAGAAAGGGCTGCTTGGTCGTTCAGGGTGTACCGAGTAATGACGTCGTCTCCAGGTCAACATCAGGCGACCAAATTTTCTCCCATTCTTCCTTGCAGTTTGCTCAAGCTCTGTCAAGTTGGGATAAGAGTTTTCAGTGTGAACAGCAATCTTCTCAATCTTTCCACAGTTCTCAACGAGATTTATGTCTGGGCTTTGGCTGGCTGGGCACTCAAGAACGTTACTTTCTTGTTGCTTGAGCTATTCCATTGTTGCTTTGGGTGCAATGCTTGGGGGCATTGTCTGTGATATAATTCCAATGTCTAAGCCCTAGGTTCTTTTCACTCTCAAGCAGGTTCTCCCAAGGAGGATTTGCTGTATTTCGTGGCTCCTCATGTGTTTCCCTCTATCCTAACGAGTCACCAGTCCTTGCCACTGAAAAGGCATCAACATAGCATGATGCTTGTCGCCACGCCCCATGGCTTCACGGGTTTGTAGTTTGGTCATCAGCTTTGCTCGGTTCCTCAAATGTAGGAGCGCTTATCGGCCAAGGTTCAATTTTGTCCATCAGAACTAACAGTTTGCCTCATGCTCTCAAGTCTTCACGCACCTTTTTGCAACAAAAGACCCCTAGTGTGTGCTGTCATGTGCCTTTTTTCTAGGATTGCCCTTCGTTGCCACGATCTCGTAAAGCCGAGATTTGTGAGGTGCTGCGAGACTGTTTTGTCCTTCTGGCAGGTTCCATCTCAGCCAAGGAACTATGAGTTAGTTCTGTTCAGAGGTCATTGGGTTCTGGTCACCTCCCTGACCAAGTCCCTTCTTTGCCCAGTGTTCATTGTTGGTTCGACAGCAACTCTAGGAGAGAGTCTGGGTGTTCCATATTCTTTCATTTCTAATGATGGAGCTTCACTGTGTCTGGGAATGTCCAATCTCCAGGAATGTTTTATACCCTTCACCAGATCGGATGCCTCCTCACAATCTATCTTGGGTTCAGACATTTCCTGGACTTCTGGGAGAGTTCTTCTTCTTGGACATGCACTGTCAACTATGGGACCAAAATCAAATTGCTTGTTCTTGTCACCTTCTTGACACATCCACTGTAGTTTTGTCATAACCTGTCCAACGGTGTTTAAATATATGCTATATATCCGATTTTGGCCCATCTCTTCAATGGTGAAGATTCACTCAGAAAATAAAAATTATCGATCCGGATCGGATCAAACCAAAATTGAACTGATGAGTCCTTATTCACACCCCAACCTGTCCACCACGTTCCGCTTGCATCGTCCAAACTCGTTTTGATGAGATCTGCTAATATATCGATTTTGGCCGACTCTCAATGGGAAAGAATCACTTAAAAACATTCACGCATCGGGATCCCGATCTTCACCAAAATATAATCCTTTCATCCTGTCAACATCCAAACTCTCCACCAAATTTTCTCCAATCTGTCCACAACCTTTAATATCCTGTTCACAGGAACAGACAAACTGACAAACCAGACGTGTTTGAAAACATAACCTCCATTCACCTTCGTGGCAAGGTTATAAGAGCACAACAGAGCGGTGAATATGTTCAAGCAACCAATGCGTCTGGTATAGGAGAAGGTTTTATGTTTAAATGAGGGGAATCTTGGAAGCGGACAGCAGTTGTGTGTAGTTTGGAGCTCTTTTCATTGACAGATCATTAAAGCCTTTCATACCTTTACTTGACAAAGACCTCCCCTTTCTCGAATCACAAGGCAGCAGTGGGCTTTGGAGGCCCAAATCGCAGATAGTATCCTGTCCAATACCACAGGATGTGGTTTATTTGAGAGTGGGAGTTCCAGAAAGGTGCTCATCTTCAGAGAAATGTCATGAGGACGAGGATGTGTGTCGGGGTGAGAAGGTGGGGGGGGGGGGGGGGTCGGTGGGATGTCGTACTGTTGTACATGGAAAAAAACCTGTGGAGTCTAGGGTGCTACGAGCGGAAGAAAACAGGACATTCAGCCTTATAAGAGATTGTGTTGGTCATGGAAGTATCGAAATATTTTCAAATTCAAACCATGTCCACAGGTCTGATGTTCAGTAGATGCTGTCCGAAATGGTGTGGCCATGCATCATGACCAAAGGCTTTTTCCTCCTGTCTTGATTTCCCATTGTTACAACATAAACTCAATATGCTTGTACAATATGAACTGCCTTCCTCCAAAATATGTTTCTGTTCACACTAAGTGACCCCAAAACCAAAGGATTCCACTGGAAGGCTAACCACTGCCGATGAAGAAGTCAAGCTGTGATTAGATTGATTACATGGTCAAGTATTCAGTTTGATCTGGAGGAAGGGCTATTATTAATCAGTAGCATCAGTCAAATATCGAAATTGCTCTTTAAATTCGAAGCAAGGTTGGGTGGATTACTCGGGAAAGTCATGCACCTTCCCTCCTTAGCTGTTTAGCCCCTGATCTCGACCTGCAGATAAACTTCATGCCTTGTGTTTCACAAGCAGAGTGATTCATTCAATGTGTGCACCTGTCTTCCTGATGTTAAATGGCATCCCATCACTACAATTAGTTGTGATGCTAAAGATTCCACATTGTCTTGATGAATAATAGACAAGTATCTCCAGCACCGCTGAACAATTTCAAAAATTTCTGCGCAACTCACCGAATTTAAAGTCAGGCATTGTCAGTCAGTTGGAGGACTTGGGCCAAAATAACTGCCCAGCTGACCCCACCAAAAAAGGGGGAAATAATGGAGCTGTTGTGTAGAGTCGTCGTAGTAGTAGTGTGTGTGGTGTTTTTGTCCATTTTGAAGCAAAATCTTCAAGCACTTTTTTGTGGAGAGTTTCGGGCTCGTGGTGGAGCAAAACATCTTGTTACGGCTCTGGAAATTCGCAAACACCATAAAGGTCCCGTGTGAGATTATTTCTTAAGTACATGTGTAGTTAGCCCAAACCATTGTATAGAGGGAATTAATGTGATTCATTCGGGTGCGATTCCCTTTGAGTTAGGCGTTTTTCTGTTACTACCTTTGTTTTGATACAACACACAACAACAACGCCAGCAGCAACACCTACCTTCACCACTCGCTACCGCAAAACCTCACATCACCCCATTCCAGCGCTCCAATGGCCATCGGACACCGCCAAAACCCTCCACCACCTTCTCCTACGGCTTCCCGCACCACCTGTGGACGCCGAGCGTCGGGCTGTCTTCAGCGATACACGCGAGACGCGGAGTGCAGATGCGGGTTTTCTGAGGAGAATTCGGATCAGGAATGCACACGCCCACATCTGATTCCACCCAATCAGGAAGCGCGGGCGCTTGGCCCCGCCTCCAAGACGCGCCTGACGAAATTCGGCATATCAAATTTGTGAGGATCAGGAATGATACACGCCCCCTTTTTCTCCGTCCAATCGGCGAGCGGGCTCGCCCCTGAGGTCGTTTGGATCCGAGAATTTGCATATGGTGGTTTCCTTGAAGCCGATTAAAAAAGGCGGGCGCGTGGTTCAAGTCGTCTGGAGAGTGTCTTCTGGCGTCGAAGAGCCGCGCGAAGTCGGAGAGCCGGGCGTTACCTGCAGATCGTGGGCAAGGATTCCGGGACGGAGCTGAGCATTATCGGTGGGGCAAAAGTCGGGAGACGGAGCTCGGAAGCAGATCGGTGGGGCAGATTCGGGACGGAGCTCGAGCGGTCGGTGGGCGGAGTCGGGAGACGGAGCTTCGAAGCGAGTGGGCAGACGGCTGCGGAGGCGAACGGCTGTGGGAGGGAGCCGACGGCTGAGGAGGACCTGGAGGCTGGGTCTGGAGACGACGAGCAAGCCAGCCCTCCCTCCCCAGAGCATCAACAATCCCCCTTTCCCCGCCCTGAGAGAGTGCGACAAGGGCCCCCGTTCCACTTACACCAGCAGGGCCCACGAAACCGCCGTGCAGCGAATTCTGCGCTCGCCACGAGGGCGCGGGTCAGGACCCTTCGGTCTCGTGGACCGGCCGCTCATCCAGGTTCACGCGCCGATTAGGCCCCGGGCCGTCTGACTCCCTTGCCTGTGAGGTTTCTTTTCTTTGCTTCGGTGTGAATGCTGTTGTGGCGCCGTGTCTGTAAGGTAGTTTAATTGTGTTAAGTGGTCCGGGTGTCGTGTAGTCCGGTTTTACTCTTTCTTTTTAGCGCATTTTTTTTTCTATGTAATATATGTGCATCGCTTAATTGTGGCTGTAAAATACGTGCATATATGTGTGCTCGTGTGCACGGATAAAGTGCATTGGTGTGAATGTTTTCCCGTTCTCGCTTCGTCATTTTCTTTAATTGAACCTCCATCCTGCTTCACGTAAAGGTTCGTAGTGGGTTGCAAAACGCTCCGGTAAATAAATCTTGAACCGTCGGCGTCGACCATAACACCGCTCGGTATCCCGATATACGGAAACGGCCGCCCAAGCCGGCTCGTGTCCGGAGTCGACTGCGGCGAGGTCACGATCGCCGGTTCATCGCGGTGGGGTACTTAGGTTAGGTCGAGTTGGCGAACAACCCTATCCTAACTGCGGTGCCGATTGGCACGATTGTGGTGAGGTCGAAAGGCCCACCCGTGACTGGATGCCCGGGTTAGCCGGGGGGGTCACGACTGAATTGTCCGCTTCGGGTGGCGAGGCGTGCGGTTCAGTGCCGTGGCCGATCGCACGCCGACGGGCGCGAATTCGCAACCACTGGTGGTAACAGGAGTGATTCTAATCCCGCCCGTCTCCAAGCTAAATTCACAGGGAAATCGTCCAGGGGTGAGAGGAGCGACCACCGATTCTGCTCTAATTACGAGGATTAAATTAACCCCTTACTGGAATTAAGATGCGTCTCAAGGCGAGGCGGGAGCCGGGGTAATAGAAATGTATATGCTGTAGCTGATGTAGAATCCCTTGGCTCAGGATGGACCCCATGGCAGACATTTGGTGTGAGGAAACAGTTTCCCCCCAACTGAACCAAGCCCGAAATGGGTGCGCGCGGCCGCGGTGTCAACAACACTCCCCTCCCCCGTCTCACCAAAACCCCCCGCCTGGCCGGAATCGGGTCAGCGAGTGCACCCGCCATGGCCCGCTATTGCGCCATGCTGGAGAATGAAATCGAATATGCAAACAATGAACAACAAAATGGATGGAAACTCACTCGAAATGAAAAACGAAATAAAAGGATGTGAACAAGCGATGGAAACAAACACAAACAAAAATGGAAGGATGAATAACGAATTGAACAAAAAAATGGATGGAAATACGCAAACAAATGACAGAAAGAAAAACGGAAACATGGAAACAAACACAACGAAAATAACACAAAAAACAATGCACAAGGAATGAGGGAAGAAATAAAAGAAATGCGGGGTGAAACGCAGCAAATGGCCGGGCCTGCAGCGGCATTGAAGGCAACAACAGCGAAGTGACGTAATGGCCGAGCGCCACGTGTGGGAGCGAACAGCTGGGAGGGGGTGCACGGTTGTCAGGCCCGGGTGGAAGGCGCGTGAGAAAAAAATAATTCGGGAGACGTTGCTTGGGCGAGGAAGCGTGGAGGACGAAAAATGACCGGTACGTGAGGGAAAATTAAATTGGGGTAACGGAGACCGTGCACGAAGGAAATAAAAATAGTGGAGTGTGAGAAAAGACTGCAAGAAATTACTAAGAGAGTTGAAAGCTGGGACTGGAGGTAAAAACGGAGACAGAGGAACTGGAAGACTGATAGGACAACACAAGGCAAGATGGGCAAGAACAGTTAGAAGCCCCAAAGCAAGGTCGGAGGTGCGGAGATGAGAAAAGAATTGGAGAAGAAAACTGGGTTACAGAACACCGAACGAAGAGACGGAATTACGAAACGGAGTTGAGGATGTTGAGAGAGGAAAGAACGAGAACGGAGAAGAAACGTTAAGGAACCACGCTGTACAGATCCAACAGCTGAAGCAACGGCCAAGATTAAAGGAATGAGATGCAAGAAAGAGTATGATGGAAGAACGAATGAGACAGAAAGAAGGAAATCGATCCAATGGAAGGAACCACGAAGGATTGCCAGAACTGAGGAACAAGAAAGAGTACTGGAAAACACAAGGAATGAGACAGGAGAAAGAATCTGTCAGTTGAAGAAAATGACGAGATTACAGAATGAGGACAAGAAAGACAGTGGAATAAAAACTGAAGAGTATGAATTTGAAATTGAACGACCCAAACGAAAAAACACATAGGTTGGGATACCGAGAGAAGTGAAGAAGCAGGAAGGAGAAATCAGGAGATTTGAAGGAACACAACGAGGATTGGAGAGGGAAGACATGAGGAAAACAATGGGAAGAAACAAAAAGAACATGAGCCGAGGTTGACCAATTGAAGAAAAGCAAGGCTGGGGATGCGAAGAGGTAGACAAAGAACGCGAATGAAACACAAAAGGGAAATGTAACCACATGAAGAAACCATTAACTGCAGAATGGAAGACACGAGAAGAAACAAGGAAGAGTAATGAGACAGCAGCAATGAACACCCAAGAAGGAGATTTAAACCAAATGAAGCAAACCCATGAAACTGGAGAAGGGAAGGGCGAGTGAGAAGAAACAAGAAGAGTATGAGACGCAGCAACTGGAAACACAAGAGGGAGATTAACCAAAATGCAAGCAAACCATGAAACTGGAGAAGGAGGACAGGATAGGAGCAAGGAGCTGGTAATGAGAAAACAGCAATGAAGCACAGAAAGGAAATGGGCAATTGAAAGAACGATGAGATTGAAAGTGAGAAGCATGAGGAGAGTGGAGAGAAAACAAAAAAACTATACGAGTTTTGAAAATTAATGAACCTGAAGGGAGAGAATGAAATTGAAGTCCAGAGAGATGGAAAAACTCCAGAAGAAACAGAAACAACAAAAGTATACGAGAGCCGGAAGAACAGAGAAAATAAGAGAGACTGCATGATAATGACGGGGTTAAAGGAACAGAACACTCACACAACAGAGGTAGTGGAGGATAAGGGGTGAGCTCGCGGACTGGGGAAGAGACCGGTTGTGAGCAGCTGGATGCCCCCTCCAGGAACGAGGGGAGGAAAGTATGCCCCCTTGAAAGGCGAATCACGCACCAGGTGGTTCGGGGTGCCAAGCGGTGTGAAGGGACGTAGTGCTGTGGATAGGTGCACGTGTTAGCTGGGGGTACAGAGGCCCCGGGACCCTGTTGGGACACGAATCCCCCAGTGTGGTTGTGCAGGGGTGGTGGTGTTGCAGTGTGGAGATGCGTGGCTTTCCGGCACGCATGGTGTGAGTGAGACCCCTGGGCAGGTGAAAGGTTGGGTGTGAGTGAGAGGGGTCCGTCGAGGGAGGACCGTGTGCGTAAAGGTCTCTGTATCGTGAGGAGATGTCGGTCGCAGCGGGAGGCACGCAGCCGCGACTCCCGGTGATGTGTTGAATGGGAGTATGTCGTCGTGAACGCAGGGCTGTGCGTGGGTGACGGAGACGACAGGCGGAAGAGGACAAAAAGCCGGGTAGGGCGTAGCTTTGTGGGACCGTGCCGGCGTCACCAGCAGCGAGCGCGAGGTCCGCTGCCTGTGCAGCCGAGACCCCCACGTGCTCAGCTTGCGGAGTGAAGCCCGTCCGGAAACGCCAGCGGTGGATTGCCGATCCGCGGACGGACAATAGTTAAGGCAGTGTAAACGATTCTGTGACCGGATGGGTTTCTCCAGCCGGCTTGTGTGAAGCTCCAACGGCCAGAGCACAGTGTTTCGCGTGGGGAACCCCTCGGAGTTGCGAGGTTCTGTTTTTGGGGGTCGCAGGGGGTGACGCATGCTGCCGTGGGGTTGGAATCCGGCAGGAGGGTGAATCCCCTTGCCGGATGGTACCGTCCAAAGGGGACGAGGTACACGTGCAGCTGCATTGACGTCACGGGTAAGGTGCAAAGTGCGCGAGCTGTGAGTTGCCCGCTGGTGCTGCGCGATTTGGCAATACGAAATTTTACGAAAGCAGGCTCGCTTTCGGTGTACCAGCGATTCCCTGGGCAAGGGGTGAAAGACCCCTTACCAGGCCAGGATGGAACAGCTAGGGGGAAGGGTTAGCTTAGCTAGACGGCTTCCATGGGCAGGGCGTAAGTCCTCATGAGGCGCCGTGGAACTGGATATTAGTCTAGAGGGTGTAGTCAGATTTAGGTGGAAATTGACATTTTGCGGACAGTTGACAGACTGTGGATGTGTAGGGGGACGTAGTTTAGCTACGTAGTGCTAAAGGAACGTGCTGGTAGTTTAAGGACGACGTGGGAGCACGAGTTAGTTAGGGAGGTAGTTAGAGGATGGCAGAGTTCAGCGGTGTGTGTTGAAGAGTGGAAAGTTGTGACGTGCAGTACATGATGAGTGAGATTGAGCCAGCGGTCTTGTGATGGAAGCGAATGGGGAGATGCAATGTGCGATGAGTGAAATTGGGGGGGGAGTGACTCCCGCCAAGGGACCCGGGGTCAGAGTAAAGTGAGTTTAGCTGGGTTAGTCAAAGTAACAAAAAATGGAAGTCGTTTTGCTGTTGTGGAACGTAGCTCGATACCCATTGGAGGGTGCAGGAGCCCCCATGTTGAGGGCTGGAAGCGTGGCTGGCGAACGGTGAGATGCTGAGTGGGTACCCCGGGCACCGGCTAGTCGGCCGTGGGTAGGCCAATGGCCCATGGGGGGCCGGTAGCGTAGTGGGCACGGGTGCGCCGCTTGGATTGCGGCGGCCCTGAGCGCTGTTAGCCGCAGTGGGCAGGGTCGTGGGCACGGGACCCTCGGAAAGGGGCCGGGCGCCGCCTGCCACGTGTGCGTTTCAGGGAGTTGTCATGGGGCACTCCCGGTGTTTAGGGAGCTGGTAGGCTCGGAGCAGTGTAGTGCCCGGGGTGCCATCGTAGGGGATTCGGCAGAGGTCGGCCTTGCCAAAGGGAGCCACGCGTCCCAGCCATGAGGACCGTGTGACGGCACGGAGGAAAATTAGAGGGCGAGCCCGAAACTGAGTGACACCCAACACCAGGCGACGGAATCTGGTTTTAGAACCATAGATAAGCGAGAGGCGCTTGTGGAAGCCCCGGGGGTAACAGTTTAAATGGTTAGGGTTAGATTAGGGACAGTGTACCCTCCGCACCATCCACCCTTCGCTCTCGTTGTGGGCGCTGGACCACTTGGGTTAGAGAGATCGCTGTTTCAACTCCTGGTGAGGCCATCTTGAGGCTTTGTTTGGGCTCGGCACAGGACGCTAGCTCTCCCTTATTCCCCTCCGGGAAGGGAAGTAGGGGTTGATAGGCTAGGTGGACAGAAGGAGGTTAGCCGGAAACCAAGGACGATAAGGGGTTAGGGGACGATTTATAGTGGGGAAGAGGGTGAAAATAAAAAACAACAAAAAAAAAATAAGTTGGGGGCTAAATTGGGTTTTGCAAATTAAGGGGGTGGTATGGACAAGTGCAGGCAAAGGCGATAGGTGGGAGCGGAGAAGGTAGGTAGGTCCGAGCCCGCCTTCTGTTGTGGCCGCCACCACCGCACTCCCCTCCACAACCTCCACGGACGGCAAGAGCCCGGCCAACTTCGTCGGCTGGTTGTTTTCTGCAAGGCCTGTGCGCCGGATCGTCTGCTGTGTTTTGCTGCAAGGCCTGTGCGGGCCGGATCGTTCGACGGCTGTTTTTACTGCAAGGCCTGTTGCCGGCCAGTCGTCTGCCGGCTGTGTTTGCCTTGCAACGGCCTTTTCTTGCAGGCTTATGTTGCCTTTACCTTTGCCATTTCATGCCTACTGGCCCCTGTTCACCAGCCCGTCAATTTTGCTTCTGACCCCCCCTGTTCACTTTCATGACGCCGCCAGGATCCGCAAGCAACAGTCTTGCAAGCGCAGGAACCTGTCCTGTTGGCAGCTGGAAACACGGCCTGAAACAGTGCGGCCGTGCACCGCGTTCCTTTCTGACTCTCCTTTTCCTGCAGAGTCCATTGATCCTGGCCCATGGAGTAGTGTAAATTATAAGGTTAAGTGTTAATTTATTTGTAAATATGAGTGCGCCCCCGGCATGGTTCCTGTCTAGCGCCGCAATTTTATTCTAAGTCGTCCGTGTGAGTGAGTTTGTTTAGTTAGTTACTCAGCCCTCAGGTTATTTTTTTGGGTACCGAATGACAGGAATGTCGCACTCAGATCCGCTAGGTAAAACGTACTAGGGAGAACTACACATGATGGCACAGCGATAATTTGACGATCGGAGAGTCGTAACAAAGGGAGGGTAGTGTACAGGCTCTGGATATTTCGCCCAAAACACCATAAAGGATCCCGTAGGTGAGATATATTTCTTAAGTAACATGTGTAGTCTAGCCCAAACCCATTGTATAGAGGGATTAAATGTGATTCATTCGGGCTGGAGTCCTTTGAGTTAAGGCGTTTTCTGATTCTAACCTTTGATTTTGCAGCAACAACAACAGACAACGCCAGCAGCCAAAACCTACCTTCATCCACTCGCTACCGCAAACCTCACATCACCGCCATTCCAACAGCAGACCATGGCCATCGACACCGCCCGAAAACCCTCCTACCAACTTCTCCTACGGCCATTTCCCGCCCAACCCTGTGACGCCGAGCGTCGGCTGTCATTCAGCAGACACGCGAACGCGGCTGAGATGGCTGGTGTTTTCTGAGGAGAAATTCGGATCAAAATGATTCACGCCCACACTCTGATCCACCCATTCAGGTAAGCGCGGGGCGCTTGGCCCCCGCCTCCAGACGCGCCTGACGAAAATCGGACATATGACAAATTAAGAGATCAGAAATGTATACACGCCCCACTTTGTCTCCAGTCCAATCGGCGAGACTGGCTCCGCCCCTGAGTCGTTTAAATTGGATCCGAGATATTGCATATGGTGGTTTCCTGAAGCCGATAAAAAGCGAGCCGCAGTGAGCAAGCTCGGGTCTGAGAGTGTTCTGTCTGGAGCCGGTCGAAGCAGCTGCGCGAAGTCGGGAGCCGGGGCGCTATAAGAGCCTGCAGATCGGTAGGGCAGATTCCGGAAGACGGAGCTCGAGAGATCGTGGGGCAAAGTCGGGAGACGAGCTCGGAGCAGATCGGTGCAGGCAGATTCGGGAGACGGAAGCTCGAGCAGGTCGGTGGGCGGAGTCGGAGACGGAGCTCGAAAGCAGAGGTGGGGCAGACGGCTGCGGAGCGCGAACGCTGCGGAGGGCGATCGGCTTGAGGAGGACCTGGAGGCTGGTCGGGACGACGAGCAAAGCCAGCATACTCCCTCCCAAGAGCATCAACAATTCCCCCTTATCCCCGCGTGAGAGAGTGCGACAAGCGGCCCCGTCCCCACTTACACCAGCAGATGCACACCGAAAACCGCCGTGCAGCACATTCTGCGGCTCGCCACGAGGCGCGGTAGACCTTCGGTCTCGTGGACCTGGCCGCTCATCCAGGTTCCACGCGCATTAGCCCAGCGGCCCAGTCTGCACTCCTTGCCTGTGAGGGGTTCTTTTCTTTGGGCCTCGGTTGTGACGTTGTTGTGGCGCCGTGTCTTGTAAGGTAGTAATTGTTGTAATGGTCCGTGTGTCGTGTAGTCGGTTTTAACTCCTTCCTTTAGATGCGCCTTTCTTTTGTTCTATGTAATAGATGTGCATCGCTAATCTGTGGCTGTAAATACGTGCTATATGTGTGCTCCATCTGCACGGAATAAATGGCATTGGCTGAACTGTTTTCCCGTTTCGCTTCGTCTGTTCCTTAATTGAACCTCCATCCTGCCTTCACGTTAAAGGTTGCGTATGGGATTGCAAAACGGCGGCGGAAATATAATCTCTTGAACCGTCGAGGTCGACGATAACACGCTCGGTTACTCCATAGTACCGGAACGGGCCGCCCAAGCGGCTCCGGGTCCGGGAGTCGACCCTGCAAGGCGAGGTCGATCGCCCGGTTACCATCCCTGTATTACGTAGGTCGAGTTTAGCGAACAAACCCTTCCTACGCGGGTGGCCGACTTGGCACGGATTGTGGTGAGGTCGAAGGCCCACCGTGATGGATCCCGCGTTAGCCGGGGGTCACGACTGAATTCGTCCGTCCGGTTGGGCGAGGCGTCGCGTTCGAGTCGCATCGTGCCGATCGACGCCGACGGGCGCGAATTCGCAAACATTCATGGTCAGGTCAAACATAAGGAAAGAGGGGAACAACAACGACAGCAGGGACGAGGACAAAATGGAGGGAGAACTTGGGGAAATAAGGAGTAAGGGAAGAATGATAGTATTGGAGAGGACACAGAGCGGTGAGCAGATGGACACAACACAAACTCTCAGTAATATTTGTTCATTTATTTTACAAATTGCATTTGGACACGTTAAACCTGTTAAATTGCCTTGTAAATATGCGTCGTTTAATGGAGTTCCCTGGAATAATGACGAAAACAGGACAATACAATTGCCATGTCCTTTGTTAAAATCAAACCGCAAATGAATCCATGGGTTGTGATTTTTACAATGAAAACCAGACAAATAAAATGGGTTTGAAAGCGTCCACAGGATACCACAACAGAACTTGCACGTGCCCACACACCACACACGCGACACCACACACACGCACACACAAACACACACACGCACACACACACACACACACCAGCACACAACACACACACACACACACACCCACACCACACACACACACTCACACACCACACACACACACACACCACCACTCACACACACCACACCTGCAGACTTTAAACCTTCATGAGATCCACCCTTATTGAAATTGACCATCCCCACCACCCAATCCTCATGGGCCATCTTCTATTAGTCTGTTAAAACCATTAAATTGATCATACTTTTGGTGCATAGTTTCATCATTTGCTGCTGTGATTGTTAATTCACTGATCTCGTTGTTCATCTCAAAAGAGCCATAAATTCTTCTCTCATGTGGTTTTACCTGATGGTTTTCTTCACTTCTGTGATTATTGTTTACTGCTGATATATTTATTTATTTTTATTTGTTTCTTTGCAGGGGGACTGCCTGGAAAAGAGGGCATGCAGGTCACCCTGGGCAGACAGGTGAAATTGTAAGTATGGTTTGAGAGTACATGGTGGTCATGAAATCTATACACAGATGTGGATACTTATGATATGTGCCCTTTCATTAAATATATCAGCTCCTTAAAATCAACCCAATTGTTAACTTGTTAAGCTGAGGCAGATGTTCTTGTCAGGAAAGGTGTGCAGAAGTCAATTACCCCCTCCCCCTTCCAACATCTGTGTCATGTTGGTTCTGGTTGTTATTTGCTGTTGACAGTACAGCAAACAATTCCACATTAGAATGGTCAGTATACTGACCGACCAAAGGGTCAGTATACGCACCAAAGGCGGAGGGAGCTCCGTGTAGCCAACGGCCGATCCATATCTAGTGCTCACACTGTGTCTGCGGACTCCTCCTGCGGTTGGGTTACTTTTTTATCATTGAGGTTGGTGCAGGATTGCACTCCGGCCACTGTAAAATCTTCATCCGCAAAACACACAAACGCAAAAAAATCTGAAACCCACTCCGTGGAGTACCTCTCTGTGCAGCTTCCTTCGCAGGCAGCTCACCGGATGACGGGATTGGGCAAAGCTTCGGACCCCCAATCTTGATGAATGAGAGGGAAACCACGGGGTAACCTCCCTGGGTCAGATTGCGGTGAAGATGTGTCGGAGTGGTGCTGACGGTGTCGTCCACCAGACGGCGTCTCCTGGGTTAACTGAGGCGGTCCCTTCGGGTGGGTGCCTGGAATGTCCTATCCCTAAGAGAGGATGATCACCTGTCTCTGTTATCATCTGAGCTCAAGCGTTTGGACATCGGTATTGCAGCACTCTCTGAGGTTCGGAGGACGGATTGCGGGCGAGATTAATGGTGGGTGTTACCACTACTATTGGTCTGGTCGCTCTGATGGTTACCATACTCAAGGAGATGTGCTGAGTGTGTCCAAATAAGCGTCCCAATGATAATATCTGAGTAACACGGTCAACGAGCGCTATTATGAGACTAAGGTTTCGTCACTCTTTAGTGTCATTTCCCTGGTCTCTGTCTTGCTCCGACTGAGGCGAGTGACCTCACCGTGAAGGACAATTCTACGCCACGCTCGAGTCTGTGTATCAGTGCCCAGACGAGATACACTTCTAGTTTGGGGATTTCAATGCATCGACTGAACTGATAGGGATGGTTATCGAGACTGTGTGTTGGTCCCATGGGTCAGGAACTATGAATCAGAATAGCACTAAGTTCTTGACTTTGCAAGAATCTGGACTTAGGCGTGGCTGTTCATGTCTTCAGCGCCCACAAGCTCATCGCTGGACTGTATTCCAACGCTGGGTGTGTCAAAGGAATGACATGTCCTCGTGACCGTCGCTGGAGGATGATCCAGAACTGCAGGTCTACGGAGTCTCAGTCCTCAATACTGACCACGGCTTGTGTAGCACTCTAAAGCTGCGCCTTAAATCCTGGAGAATGGTACATCCCAGCCTAGGCTGATGTTGGCAAGCTAAGGATGAGAGAGAGCTGAGGAGTTTGCAACAGCTGAGTGACATTTGGGTGTCTGGGTGCTTTGGGGGGTCCTGAAGAGTTATGGATTAGCTTTCAAGACCCACGTCCTTGATGTTGCCGGTGGATGTCTTGGAACTCACCGCAGGCAAGAAGAATTTTGTCTCTCAAGGGACACTGGATACCATTGACCAGGTCGCAGCGGCCAGGCTGAATGCAGAGCTGAGCTGTTCAGGAGCTGAGGCGGTAAAACTGTACGTGCACTAGGTGGACAAGGAGGCCTATGTCGAGGAATCTGTGAGGGGGTAGAGCATCACCTGTGGACAGGTGATTCTGTCCCGCTACAGGGGAATTCGCGCATTGCGTGTCATCCAAGCCCATCCTCGGAGCACTGCAGTTGAGCAGAGAGTGGTAGGTCTTAACAGAGGAGTCTGAAGTGAAGGCCCGCTGGCGGTTACTTTGAGCGGTTGTACCAGGCTGATCCACCAGCTGTCGAGTTGGACGTCAATGGTGTTACAATCCCTGTGCTGACCCTCCAATCAATTGTGGTCCACCTTCGCTTGTGAAACACGGGCTGAGGTGAACCGGTTGAAACGGGAAAGCTCCAGGATCGTGGCATCCATGCTGAACTTCTCAAGGCTGATGAATCGCACTCGTGTCGTGCATCAGTTTTTGTGCTCTGCCGGAACACAGCATCATCCCAACTGATTGAGAGGGCCTTGTTGTCCCTCTCTGGAAAGGAAGGGTAGCGCCAAGACCTGCAACAACTACCGAGAGGTGACGCTGCTCTCAGTGCCGGGCAAGGTCTTGCTCGGATAATTCTTATAGGGTTCGCCACCATCTGCTTGAGCACCAGCGTCCAAAGTCAGGCTTTACCAAAGAGGTCAACGATTGACCGTATCCTTGCTCTTCGTGTCCTCACCGAACGCAGACGAGAGTTTCGCAGGGCTGCTTGCAGCCTATGTTACTCTGTAAAGCGTCGATTCAGTGAATGGATGCCCTCTGAGGATCTTGTCTCTGGGTGCCACCAAAACTGATCGCATCTATGTCTGAACTCTACTCTGTACTTGAGAGTGCTGTGAAGTGTGGTGGTACATCTCTGACTTATTTCAGTTGTTATGGAGTTCGTCAGGGTGGTGTACTGCCCCCACACTTTCAGCACTTGTATGGACTGGATTTAGGGAGGATGTCGAAAGAATCAAGCTGCGGTGCATCGTTGGGATGTCAAGAATCCGGACCTTATTTCGCAGATGATGCAGTCATCTTTGCGGAGACTTTAGATATCCTTTTGGGCCCTCAGGTGCTGAATGAGGAGTCGGACCGCTGGGATTACGGGTTCTTGGTCAAAACTAAGATCCAGGCTTTCAATGGAATCTTGGATGCTTCCTTTGTGTCTGTTTGTGGTGAGGATGTTGAGGTCGTGGAGAGATCACTTACCTTGCAGTGATATATCATGTCTCTGCTGGCTGTGAGTCAAGGTCAATAGACGTCGGGTCGGCCTGGGAGTCATGGATTCACTGGATCATGGGTGTGTGCGCTGCCGGTACCTGTGCGGGAGACGAAAGTCGAGTCTCAGGTCCTTGGTGCTTCCAGTCTTGCTCATGGATGCGAGAACTTGGACTCTGACCAAGGATCTGAACGGAGACTTAATTCCTTTGTAACCAGGTCTGCGGAGATACTTGGCTATCGCTGGTCAGATTTTGCTGTCCAACGAGCGGTTGCTGAGAGAGACTCGGATGAATTGTGACCTGCATGGCCTGAGCGTCAGTTGCGGCGATGGACATGTGGCTCGTTTCCTGACGCTGATCCTGCTCACCAGACTTCTCTCAGCGAGGAGTCCGTGAGTGGAGGAGGCCAATGGGCCCACCACGTGCCTCGTGGTTGCAGCAGGTTGACCAGCATCTCAAGGGATGGGGATGGGCCTGGCATCTGCCTGGGGGAAGGCCAGACGGAGGTCCCTGGAGTACCGGCGGAAAAGTGGACGCAGCGACGCTGTTCTGGCACATGCTCCCATACCTTGACCTGACCTATACTGAGCAAAACGACTCAGTGTGCGTGTAGTGTATGTATGTATGTAAAAATGGGCAGTGGGCAGGTCCTTTTGGGCCTGCATGGGGATGAGGATGCCCACCCTCCACGAGTCTCGGTAGATGGAGCTCGTTAGCCTTGTCAGGCAGTTCATCTGGGTTCTAGGGAGAAGGAAACTCTGATATTCAAACCTACGACCGAGGACCTCGCTGTTCACCGTCCCAGCTTGCTCGCCATGCAGATGAACCCGGTTCAAAGGTGGGGCCAGCACTCGCACACTGAACTCCACCCTTTAAACGACACTGCGCAAGTTCGAAAGGAACGTCACATCGACAGCCCCGCTCCCCCCCACCACTTCCCTCAAAGTCCTGTACACGATGGGAAAGTGCGAAAACGCAGTGCGATGATGACACTGTAGCCGTATCCCCAATCCTGCCCATGCAGGCGGAATTCAGGATATTGT
>CM068954.1:3813710-3844116 GCA_035128595.1 Eptatretus atami
AAAAAAAGAAAGAGATAAGACTTCCAAGACACAGACTAAGAGAGTTGATAAGCTGGGACGTTGAGTGAAACGGAGACAGAGGAACTGGAAGTACGGATAGACAAACACAAGGGGAAGCCGGAAGGACAAGTTAGAAAAGCCAAAGCAAGTCCGGAGTGTACGGAGAATGAAAAGGATGAAAAGAAAACTGAGTTAACAGAAACCCAAAACAAAGAGACGAAAACTACAAAACGAAACTGAGAGTGTTAAACGAGAAAAGAGAGACAGTGGAAAAAAACTGAAAAGATATGCATTGAAATTGAACGACAAAACGAAAAAATAATAGGTGGAAATACCGAGGAAAGTTAAGGAGCAACGATGAAGCAATGAAGGAGAAATCAAGGAGATTGAAGGACAAACGAGATGGAGAGGGAAGAACGAAGAGGAATACAATGGATAGAAAACAAAAGGGAACATGAAGCTTGAGGTTGACCAATTGAAAGAAAGGCAAGGTTCTGGAGTGCGAAGAGGTAGACAAAGAACAGCGAATGAAACACAAAAGGGAAAATTAGACCACATGAAGAAAACCATGAACTGCAGAAAGGAAGACACGAAGAACAAGGAAGAGTAAGAGACAGCAGCAAAATGAAACACAAAAAGAGATAACCAAATGAAAGCAACCATGGAAACTGGAGAAGGAAGGAACAGGAGAGGAAGCAAGGAAGGGTAATGAGAGACAGCGAATGAAAACACGAAGGAAATGGCCCAATTGAAGAAACGAATGAGAATTGGAAAATGAGGACAATGAGGAAGAGTGGGAGAGAAAAAAAAACAGACCGAAGTTTGAAAAATTAATGAACTGAAGGAGAGAGTAAAATTGAAATCCAGAGAGATGGAAGAACTCCAGAAAGAAACAGAAACTAATAGATGTATAGAGACCAGGGAAGGTAGAGAAAATAGAGGAGAGACGTGCATGATAATGACGGGTTAAAGGAACAGAACACACAAACACAGAAGTAGTGAGATAAGGGGGTGAGCTACGCGTACTGGTAGAGACCCGGTGTGAGCAGTAATGGCCCGCCTCCAGAACGAGGGGAGGGAGTATGCCCCCCTTGAGGCGAATCACACCAGGTGGGTACGTCGTGCCAAGCGGAGTTGAAGGGAACGAGTGCTGGGATAGGTGCAACGTGTAGCTTGGGGGTATAGAGGCCCGGGAACCCCTGTGGGACACGAATCCCCAGTGTGGTTGTGCAGGGCTGTGTGTGCGAGTGGGGCGGAATGCGTGCCTTTCCCCGGCAACGCATGGTGTAGTGAGACCCCCAGGGCAGGTGAAAGGTTGGGTGTGAGTGAGAGGGTCCGTGTGAGGGAGACGCGTGTGGTGAGGTCTCTGTATGTGAGGGAGATGTCGGTCGGGCATGCGGGAGCACGCAGCCGCGTCTCCCGGTGTGGAGTGTTGTTGGCAAGGAGTATGCGTCGTTAACACGCAGTGTTGCGTGGTGGAAACGGAGACGACGGCGACAGCAGGGACACAAGCCGGTAGCGGCTGTAGCTGTTGTGGCTACCGTGCCGGATCACCAGCAGCGAGCCGCGCGGTCCGTGCTGTGCAACCGCACAAGACCCCCACGTGCTCGCTTGCGGGAGGGAAGCCCGTCCGGAAACGCCAGCGGGTGGAATTTGCCGATCCCGCGGACCGACCAAGTATAGGCAGGTAACGGCTTTGGACGCGGATGGGTTCTCCACGCGAGCGTGTGTTAGGCCCCAATCGGCAGAGCACATGTGTTCGCCGTGGAGCCCCTCGGAGTCGAAGGGTTGCTTTTGGGTGCGCAGGGTGACTTCATGAACTGCACGTAGGGTTGGAAATCCGGCAAGGAGGGGTATCCCTGCCGATGGTACGTCGCAAGAGGAACGAGGTACACGGCAGCTGCATGACGTCACGGGAAAGGTGCAAGAGCGCAGGCTGTGAGTTGCCGCGCTGGTGCTGCGCATAATTGAAAATAACAAAATTAACATGGAAGCAAGCCTCACTTTTTCGGGTGAACAGGTTCCCTGGGCACAGGGGTGAAGACCCCTTACCAGGGCCCAGGATGGAACTAGCTAGGGGAAGGGTTAGCTTAGCTAGACCGGCTCATGGGCAGGGGTAAGTCCTCATAGAGTCCGTGAACTGGATTAGTTAGAGGATTGTGAGTTGAGATTTAGGGGGGAAATGAATTTTTTGAGATTGAGGAAACAGTGACAGACAGTGAGTTGTGTAGAGGGACGTAGTTTAGCTACGCAGTGTTAAAAGGGAGCGTAGCTGTAGTGTAAGGGACGACGTGGGAGCAGAGTTAGTAGGGGATGTAGTGAGCAGGATGGCATGAAATTCAGCGATGAAGTGTGTTGGAAGAAGCTTGGTGAGTTCGCGTGAGGTACATGTTAAGGAGTGGAGGGCCACGGGTCTGTGGTGAGTTGAGCGAATGTGAATGCAGGTGGCGATGAAGATTGGGGAGGAGTGACTCCCTCCGCACCAAGGGACCCCGGGGAGTGTAAGAGTGAGTTAGCTGGGTTAGAATACAAATGAAAAATGGAGGTCGTGTTGCTGTTGGGGAGTGTAGGCTCGACAATGTTTGGAAGGGGTGCAGGAGCCCTGTTGACGGGCCTGGGAGCGTGCTGCGAAAAGGCGAGTATTCGCTGGTGGGTACCCCGGACCGGGCCTAGGCCGCCGTGGTATGGCCCAGGGCCATGGGGCCGGGTAGCGTAGTGGCACGGGTGCGCCCGCTGGTGCGGGGGCCCGGAGCGGCCGTGCCGGCGTGGCAGTGTCCCGTGGGCACGGGTGACCCTCGAAAGGGGCCCGGGGCGCCAAGCCTGCCACGGTGCGTGTTCAGGGGAGTTGCCATGGGGCACCCCGGTGTTTAGGAGCTGTCAAGGCTCGGAGGCAGTGTAGTGCCCGGCGGGTGCCAACCGTTGGGGGGGAATCGGCAGAGGTCGTGCCTGCAAGGGGACACGCGTCCCGCCACGAAGCCGGTGTGAGGCAACGGGAAGGAAAATTTGAGGGCGAGGCCCGAAATTGAGAGGTCACCAACAAGGCGACGGGAATCTGGTTTTTAGAACATTAGTGTAAGCGAGAGGCGCTGTTGAAAGCCGCCGGGTAGTTTAAATATAAATGGTTAGGTGTAGATAGGAAGTGTACCCCTCCGCACTCATCCTCCTTCGCTTTCGTTGTGGGCCGCCTGGACCCACTTTGGGTTGATCGCTGAGACTGGGAGGCCATCTTGAAGGTGTGGCCATCGACACAGGAAGCTAGCTCTCCTTATTCCCCTCGGAAGGGAACGTAGGGGTTGGGAGTAGGCTAGGAGACGAGATAGGTTAGCCGAACAGAGACTAAGTAAGGGGTTAGGGAAGATTTATAGTGGGGAAGAGGTGAAAATAAAACAAAAAAAAAAATTAAAGTTGGGGCTAAATTGGTTTTTTACAAAATTAAAGGGAGTGGGTAGGTACAGTGAACAGGCAAAGGCGATAGGTGGGGAGGGAGACAGGTAGGGTAGGTCGAGCCACTTCTGTGTGGCCACACCACCGCACTCCCTCCACCAACCTCCACTGCAAGCAAAGGCTGGCCAAACTTCCAATCGTCTGCGGCTGGGCTGCGCGGGCCTTGCCGGCCAACTTCATCGGCTGTTTTTTCTGCAAGGCCTGTGCCGGGCCTGGATCGTCGACGGCTGTTTTTTTAACGCAAGGCCTGTCCGGCCAGTTCGTCTGCCGGCTGTGTTTGCTCTGCAACGGCCCTTTTCTGCAGGCTATGTGTTTGCCTGTTACCTTGGCCATGTCATCCCACTGCCCCTGTTCACCAGCCCCGTTTCAATTTTGCTTTGCCCCCCTTGTTCATTTCCCATAGCGCGCTCACGGATCCGGCAATCCCCCGCAACAAGTTTGCAAGCTGCAGACCTGTCCGTGGCAGCTTGCAACACGGCCTGCATGGCGGCCCGTGCACCGGTTTTCCTTTTTGACTCTCCTTTTTCCTGCAGAGTCCATGATCCTGGGGCCATGGAGTAGTGTAAATATTATAAGGTTAAGTGTTAAGTTTGTAATTGTAAATATGAGTGGCGCCCCCGCATGTATGTGTTAGCGGCGGCATTTTTAGTAAGTCGCTGTAATGAGCTGGAGTTTGTTTAGTTAGTTTACTCAGCCCTCAGGCTTTATTCTATTTTTGGGGACAGAAATACCATGAATGTCCACTGCAGGGATCCGTAGGTATAACGTACTAAGGGGAGAACTAACTGATGGCACACGATAAATTTGACAATCGGACGAGTCTGTAAATAAGGGGAGGGGGTAGTGTTACGGCTTGGAAATGCGCAAACCCATAAATAGGTCCCGTAGGTGAGATATAATTCTTAAGTACATGTGTAGTTAGCCCAAACCCACTTGTAATATGAGGGAATTAAGTGATTCATTCGGGCTCGATCCCTTTAGTTTAGGCGTTTTTTCTGTTTCTAACCCTTGTTTGAGCCACCCAGCCAACAACAAACAAAACAAACGCCAAGCATGCAAAGAAACTACCTTCACCACTCGCTAACCCGCACCTCACATCACGCGGCGCCATTCAACAGCACCATGGCCATCCGGAACACCGTCGGAAAAACACCTCCACCCTTCCCTACGCCATTTCCGCACCACCTGTGGGCGCGCGAGCGTCGAGCTGTCTGCAGCGAGACGGAGTGCAGATGGCGGGTTTCTGAGGAGAATTCCGGATTCAGGAAAAATGCAACCCCACATCTTGATCCACACCAATCAGGAAAGCGCGGGCCGGCTGGCCCGCCTCCAGACGCGCCTGACGAACATCGGCATTGCAAATTTGAGGATCAGGAATGAACACGCCCCGCCTTTTTCTCCGTCCAATCGGGCGATGCGTGGCTCCGCCCCTGAGGTCGTTTGATCCGATAATTGCATATGGTGGTTCCCTAGAAGCCGATAAACAGGCCGAGCGGCAGGAAGTCAGTTTGGCGTGGTCGTGGAGACGGAGCCGAGGAGATCGGTTGAAGGCGGAGATCGGTGGGGCAGACGGCTGCAGGAAGGCGAAACGCTTGAGGTGGACCTGGAGGCTCGGCGTCGGGGATCCAAGCAAGCCCAGCCAAACTCCCCTCCCCAAGCATCAACATTCCCCTTTTTCCACCGCGCTGAGAGAAGTGCGACAAGGGGCCCCGTTCCACCCACACCAAGCAGGTGCCCACGCGAACCGGCCGTGCAGCGACATTCTGCGGCTCGCCAACGAGGGCGCGGGTAGGACCCGTCGGTCTTCGTGGTGCGTGGCCGCTCATCCAGGTCCCACCGCATTAGGCCCACGGAGCCCAGTCCCTGACTCCCTGCCTGTGAGGGGTCCTTTTCTTTGCTTTCGGTGTGGAATGCGTGTTTGTGGCGCCGTGTCTTGTAAGGTAGTTAACTGTATAAGTGGTTCCGTGTGTCGTGTAGTCGGTTTTTAACTGCCTTTCTTATGTGCATGTTCTTTTTGTTCAAGTGATTATGTCAATCGCTTAATTGTGAATTGTAAATACATGCTGTTTGCTTAACGTGTGCTATAGGTGTGATCCGTGTGCCAGGGAATAAATGTGGCAATTGTGTGAACCGTTTCCCGTTCGCTTCGTCTTTTCAATTGAAACCTCCATCCTCTTCACGTAAAGGGTTCGTAAGTGGGTGCAAACGCCGGTAAAGTAATTCTGAACCGTCCGAGGTCGACGATAAACACCGCTCGGTTATCCCGTATAGTACGGAACGGCCCGCCCACGGCGTACGTGTCGGAGGCCTCGGCGAGGTACGATCGCCCGGTTTACGATCCGGCGTGGGTACTTAGGAGATCGATTTGGCAAATCCTATCCTACGCGGGTGGTCCGGATTGGCACGATTGTGGGTGAGGTTCGAGGCCACCCGTGAACTGGATTCCAGGCGTTAAGCGGGAGGGTCACGACTGAATTGTCCGTCGGTGGCGAGGCGGTCCTGGATCGAGTCAGTGGCGATCGACGACCGCGGGCGCGATCCACTATAATATATATTAAGTATACAGTAGTTATATAATAATATAAAAATATATGTAATATATGTATGTATATGTACGCGCGATAAGCATCAATAATTGTGCGTTTTAGAGAAGCTTGAATTTTCTGACTAGTTAGTGAATCACCATAAGGTTTATTTTCAGATTGGAGGAAGTCAGATTTACCCTGGCGACCTTGAGAGGTACAATCCAAGGATGGCCATCAGCCACGGGTCCTAAATGTTCAACGCGTTTAATTTTGTGAACTAAACAGTGTAAAAAACATTTTAAGTGTTTGGAATGCGCTAATTCTTGGTATACTTTTGAATCCCAGGAGCAAGGAATGCATTTCGATCAAGGTCAAGGTCAAATAGTTAAAACGTTTTGGACATTCTTTTGTAAAGACATGGATTGAACCTATGCAATATGGAAACTTATCGTTCCATTTTGACACGTATAGGGATAGTATACAAAAAATTAACAGAATGTCCCGATGCTGTAGTTCTGTTTATACTTATTAATAGCAAATGGATGATGATTGTAAATGTGTACGATCAAAATCTACCACCTCTCAGAAGCAGAAGCACAGTGCAGTGCACTGAGGGCAGGCTTTTGCACACTTGCACCGTCTGGTGCATCCTTTCTCCACGACGCGCGGATCAGTTATGCACTGATTTTGTGCTTCTGGGGAGAGTGGCCAAAGCGGCTGCCCCAGTGTTTTCCTTTGGCCACCCCCAGTCAGATGCGCTCTGACATCTCTGATCAGACCAATGACTGTTCTCAAACATTGTGCTGGTAGGGCGTTTGCTGCTTTTGATTGCTGTTTGAGTGCGCCTGGGGTGGGAATGTTCTTAGAGTTTCTAGACTTCTTGTTGAAGAAGCTGTTTTCCTGGCAGATTCACTTCCGTCTCTCATGGTCGGATCTACATTAGCACAACGCTACGACATCTGAGTACATTTCCTCATACCTACTGGCATGCATAGGAGTTTTGACAAGCTCATCCATCTGGGAAGACTTCCAAGTTCGCAGCGCTCTTTTCTACTGCCACGATATGGCAGATAACAGGTAACACCGGTGAAAAGCGTGGACTGGAGTCAGATACTGTGTGGATTCATTGTGGCAACCATTTCGTGAAGGCTATGTAACGAAAGCTGACCCGACACAAGCAACCCACACGTTTCTCATAGGAGCTGTCTTGCTGATGAAGTACAGCAGTATACACATCAAAGTATCAATGCGTACGTTTTGTCCTTCTTCACCCCTTGTTGCACAGCAAATCTGCACATGCAGAAGTGAGAGTGTCTGCTCCTCCTGTGACATGGGCAAGGCGGGCCAATATGCTCAGCCGGGAGCAAAGGACTCACTTCCATCTGTTTGCATACAGTTCTCCCCTGCAGGGAAGATGAACATACTCGCGTGACAGGAAAGCAAACAATTCGGTTTTTTATCTATGCATCGAAGGAATTCCTTCCAGTTCTTTGGCATCACAGTAGAAGGAGCCACTCTTTCTGGTGCCCTTTCCCTCTTCTGTCTTGTTGAGGCTTGAGGCTGGCGGGTAGTATAACTCCAGACAAGGTCGATGCGGCTGTTTTCTCAAGTCGACAGAGATGTATGGTGCAACATCTTCTCCATACTCTTGAAATGTTTTTGATGTTCCGGATTTGCATTTGAACCATAGCTGCACCATCAAGAATTGTTGCATAGCCATAGCACACTTATTCTTTTGCGAGCAGATTGATTCCAGGCAGCGAAGTAGATCTGATTTAACCCCAATCGAATTTTCCCTCAGTTGACAGAGGCTGGGTGGCTGCCTGTTTTCATGGGAGAAGAATTGTCATGTCTCCGTCTCTCGTTTGACAGGAGTTGTAACAGCCTCGAAAAGAGACAGTCACTCCTCAGTGCTGCGAGCTGTGCCTTCTTTTGACTTAATCTTGACCGGTGCCTATGACGACAGTGGCACTTTCTTGAAGTTTTGTGGATAGGTGTGACACTGTTCCAGCCTTTCTCTCACAACTTGGTGTACTGCTCCTCACAGATTCGATCCTTCTCACAGTTCACCACTTGGGTGTCCACGATGTCCTTGTGTCAATGACTAGTAGTCTTGACTGTGTTCTAGAAATGGATCCTCCTCTCTTCCAGCATTGTCACAAGTGCTCTCAACCTCTTCAGAATGCTGCTTGCACTCCGGTTGCTGATCATGGTGATGGTGTCAGTGTCGCCAGCACCATGCTGTGCTTTGTGGCCTGTTGCTCAAACTCTGTAGTGATCCTTGCAATTCTGGCCCTGCTACATCGCGCGTCTGAGTGCCGAGGATTGCCAGTCAGTCAATAGCCCACCAGAACCTTTGACTATTCATTGTTCTGCTCATGGCACTGGTCAAGTCCATGCGCAGAAGACTTGTTGCTGGTTTGTGCACCACAAAAATTCCAGATTTGAATTCTGATAGGACATCTGGGTGTTTTCAGAGAGAGTCATCATGTTCGGGTGTGTACGGGAAGCCATCTGGAGTAGTGTGTGTGATCTAGGGCGAAACATCCATGACATGATCTGAGTCAGGATTCCAGGACAGCTGGAAGTTACCTCACGAAGAGACCTGATGACCGCAGCAAGAGAAGCTCCAATGACAGGTCTTTCGCCAGTAGTCAAAGTGGACACTGGCCTTTGTTCGCTGTATGCACCACCCCAAAGGTGACTATCAAGTTGCATGGTCAGCATATCATCGATGTGCAGTCTTCACGGTAAGCTTGTTGGAGGAGTGTATAAAGCTTGCAGCTGTGACCTGGTGTGCATGCGGGTCTTGTGACATGGCTGGCATGTATGAAGAATTTGCTGTTCCGGAACTTGCAGTCCACCTGTACCAGGGTGTTTGTCCAGCCCTGTCTTCCAGCAGTCTCCCAGCAACTTCAACGTAGCCATCTAATGTTGTAGACACCGAACATGATCACGTAAATAATGGAATGACACCGTAAATGTTTTCTGCGCAGTCTGGTTCAAATTAAGACGTTGAATTAGACCGGGTGAACTGCGGCCATCTTGGATTTGTCCTCTCACTGTCCCCAGAGGTCAATCTGACTTCCCTCCACATCCGAAAAAAACATTAATGGTATGACTAAACTATGCTGAAGAAATTTCATGCTTTTCTCATAAAATGCACAATTTCTTAAAATATGAGAGCTTATCCGCTGTACTAATATATTGTTGCGCCTATGGAAAAAAGGTGGAGTTGGCCTTGGATGCCATAGACAAGACAGTTTGGAGAACAAGGCAGGATGCCAGACTGTATCAAAAGCATGAGATATGTCCAGAGAGAAGGCTCTGATCTCCCGTCTGACTTTGAGAGCCTCCACCATTGCTGGGTGAGTCGAAGCAACATGTACAAGCTGGAGTGACCAGGTCTGAATCCAAATTTGTGATCCCAGATGAGGTTCTTGGAGAAAAGGAAGCATTTCATATCAACTGCGATGATGGGTTCCATGACCTTGCTGATGATTTGAAGTAAACTAATTGTTCTCTAGTTGAGGGAATCCGTTTTTCACCTTTTTTATGTAATGCAGTGATGTTAGCGGATTTCCAAGCATATGGAAGATGACTGAGCATAAAAAAACAGGGTGAAAATGGCAGAGAGGATGTGCAAGAGCAGCAAAGCAGGTTTTTAGGACATGTGAGCTGATGCCGTCCGGTCCAGTGGGAGAGTCAGAGTCGAGGACTGAAAGAACATTCTCCACATTCTCAGGTGCAAAATACACAGATTCCAGGAGCAGTTGGGTATGACCAGGGAAGGAAGGTATCTGAGAGAGAGGGGTTGGGGACACGATATGGAAGCAAACACAGAATTGAGGCATTCGGCCTTCTCAAGAGCAGAGTCGGCTGTGGGGACATTTGAAGAGAGTAAAGGGATGGAAGGAGAGCATACTAAAGAGTCAGACTTAACAAGGCACCACCAGGCGTTAGAGGAGGGATATGAGTTTGAAAACTCATTCTTGATCCGATTCTGACTTCACAGCTCATTTCAGCAACTGCTTTGTGATTTTCACCACACTTTCTGCCCGACCGTTGCTCTGTGGTTACTCCGGCGATGGCATTACTATCTTGAATCTCAAAGTCAATGCAAGTTGGTGGAATTGTCGACACCAACTGGGAACCGTTGTCACAGACAACGGTCTTTGGAATTCCTTCCCTATCGTGCAAAGTGTGCCTTCAACTTGCCTGTTATGTTGAATGACCTCAGGTCATCAATGAGGTCAACCTCAATGAAGGATGAGTAGTAGTCCACTAGTACTAAATATTCGTCTCTCACAAAGGTAGAATATTGTGATGGTTCTGAGAACCGTGACCCCTGAGGCAATGGCGCAAAACATATAGCGGTTCCCGAGATAGTTATTTCATTACTTGTTTCAGGTAGCCCTCCCCTCCTGTGTAATGGGTTTATGGCTCAATATGCATTGTGTGGGATTAGTTTAAGTCCCCCCCCCCATTCTATTCCCCTCACAACGCGTGAATCTTCTCACACAACCAAGCACACTAAGTACACAGATAATTTGCATAAGTGCGTCAAATCCCAGTTTGAATCGCGTGCCAGAATTGAACTGACATTTCTTCAACCTTCACCACACTCTACCTACAAACGCTACAATGAGCACACTGCCTTAATATACCTTTATTACTCCACATCATAACATTATACAAGCTCATATCAGTATACATTTGCCATTCTTCAATAACCACGATGCCTCAACCACAGCTCACCGGCCACACTGCCTCTAGCACCCCCACCAAACAATCACAACAGACGCCTGCCACTGCCCTTGGAGCAGCGGGAGCAATGGCGCAATGCCCATTGTTAGTGTGCTTGGTTGTGGTTGTGGTTGTGTCACAATGCCCAATAACCCAGGTTGATGAGCACCGAAGGTAAACGTGGACCGGCACGGGAAAAGCACCGGAGGTAAACGTGGACCGGCACAGGAAAAGCACCGGAGGTAAACGTGGAGCCGGCCACAGGAAAAGACCGAGGTAAACGTGACCGGCAGGGGAAAAGCACGCGAGGTAAACGTGGACCGGCACGGGAAAAGCACCGGAGGTAAACGTGGACCGGCAGGGGAAAAAGCACCGGAGGTAAACGTGGACCTGCAGGGGAAAAGCACCGGAGGTAACAGCGTGGACCATCAGGGAAAAGCACCGGAGGTAAACGTGGACCGTCACGGGAAAAGCAACCGGAGGTAAACGTGGACCGGCACGGGAAAAGCACCGGAGTAAAACGTGGACCGGCAGGGGAAAAGCACCGGAGGTAAACGTGGACCTGCAGGGGAAAAGCACCGGGAGGTAAACGTGGACATCACGGGAAAAGCACTCGGAGGTAAACGTGGACCGTCACGGGAAAAGCACCGGAGGTAACGTGGACCGGCACGGGAAAAGCACCGGAGGTAAACGTGGCCGGCACGGAAAAGCACAGGAGGTAAACGTGGACCGGCACGGGAAAAGCACCGGAGGTAAACGTGGACCGGCACGGAAACAGCACCGGAGGTAAATCGTGGACAGTCACTGGAACAGCACCGGAGGTAAACGTGACAATCACTGGGAAAAGCAGCGGAGGTAAACGTGGGCAGTCATGGGAAAAGCACTGAGGTAAACGTGACAGTCACGGGAAAAGCACCTGAGGTAAACGTGAGCAGTCATGGGAAAGCACCGGAGCTAAACGTTGGCCGGCACAGGAAAAGCACTCGGAGGGTAAACGTGGACAGTCACTGGAAAAGCACCGGAGTAAACGTGGACAGTCACTGGAAAAAAGCACCGTAGGTAAACGTGGACAGTCACTGGAAAAGCACCGGAGGTAAATGTTTACAGTCACTGGAAAAGCACTGGAGGTAAACGTTTACAGTCACGGGAAAAGCACTGGAGGTAAACGTGGGAACGGCAGGAGAAAAGCACCGGAGGTAAACGTGGACAGTCACTGGAAAAGCACCTGAGGTAAACGTGGATAGTCACGGGAAAGCACCGGAGGTAAACGTGGGCAGTCATGGGAAAGCACCTGAGGTAAAGGTGGACAGTCACGGAAAAGCACCTGAGGTAAACGTGAGCAGTCATGGGAAAAGCACCGGAGGTAAACGTGGGGCCGGCACAGGAAAAGCACGGAGGTAAACGTGGACAGTCACTGGAAAAGCACCGGAGGTAAACGTGGACAGTCCACTGGAAAAGCACCGGAGGTAAATGTTTACAGTCACTGGAAAAGCACTGGAGGTAAACGTTACAGTCACGGGAAAAGCACTGGAGGTAAACGTGGGAACGGCAGGAGAAAAGCACCGAGGGAAACGTGGACAGTCACCTGGAAACACCGGAGGTAAACGTGGACAGTCACGGGAAAGCACCGGAGGTAAACGTGGGCAGTCACGGGAAAAGCACTGAGGTAAGGTGGACAGTCACGGGAAAAGCACCTGAGGTAAACGTGAGCAGTCATGGGAAAAGCACCGGAGGTAAACGTGGGCCGGCACAGGAAAAGCACCGGAGGTAAACATGGAGAGTCACTGGAAAAGCACCGGAGGTAAACGTGGACAGTCACAGGAAAAGCACCTGAGGTAAACGTGGACAGTCACGGGAAAAGCACCGGAGTAAACGTGGACAGTCACTGGAAAAGCACCGGAGGTAAACGTGGACAGTCACGGGATAAGCACGGAGGTAAACGTGGGAACGGCAGGAGAAAAGCACCAGAGGTAAACGTGGACAGTCACTGAAAAGCACCGGAGGTAAACGTGGGAAAGGCAGGAGAAAAGCACCGGATGTAACGTGGACAGTCACGGGAAAAGCACTGAGGTAAACATGGACAGTCACGGGAAAAGCACCGGAGGTAAACTGGACAGTCACTGGAAAAGCACCGGAGGTAAACGTGGACAGTCACGGGAAAAGCACCGGAGGTAAACGTGGGAACGGCAGGAGAAAAGCACCAGAGGTAAACGTGGACAGTCACTGGAAAAGCACCGGAGGTAAACGTGGAACGGCAGGAGAAAAGCACCAGAGGTAACGTGGACTGTCATGGAAAAGCACCGGAGGTAAACGTGGGAACGGCAGGAGAAAAGCACCAGAGATAAACGTGGACAGTCACGGGAAAAGCACCGGAGGTAAACGTGGGAACGGCAGGAGAAAAGCACCAGAGGTAAACGTGGACAGTCACTGAAAGCACTGGAGGTAAACGTGGGAACGGCAGGAGAAAAGCAGAGGTAAACGTGGGGGCGGGGCAATAAAGTCACGGAAAAGCACGGAGGTAAACGTGGACAGTCACTGGAAAAGCACCGGAGGTGAACGTGGGAACGGCAGGAGAAAAGCACCAGAGGTAAACTGTGGACAGTCACTGGAAAAGCACTGGAGGTAAACGTGGACAGTCACGGAAATGCACCGGAGGTAACGTGGGAACGCAGGAGAAAAGCACCAGAGGTAAATGTGGACAGTCACGGAAAGACCGGAGTAACGTGGACAGTCACTGGAAAAGCACCTGAGGTAAACATGGACAGTCCTGAAAAAGCACCTGAGGTAAACGTGACAGTCATGGAAACACCTGAGGTAAACGTGGACAGTCACTGGAAAAGCACCGGAGGATAACGTGGACAGTCACTGGAAAAGCACCGGAGGTAAACGTGGACAGTCACTGGAAAAGCACCGGAGGTAAACGTGGGCAGTCACTGGAAAAGCACCGGAGGTAAACGTGACAGTCACTGGAAAAGCACGGAGGTAAACGTGGCAGTCATGGAAAAGCACCGAGGTAAACATGGAGCAGTCACTGGAAAAGCACGGGGTAAACGTGGACAGTCACGGAAAAGCACGGAGGTAACGTGGACAGTCACGGAAAAGCACCTGAAGGTAAACGTGGACAATCACTGGGAAAAGCACGGAGGTAAACGTGGACAGTCACTGGAAAAGCAACGGAGGTAAACGTGGGAACGGCAGAGAAAAGCACCAGAGGTAAACGTGGACAGTCACTGGAAAAGCACTGAGGTAAACGTGGATAGTCACGGGAAAGCACCGAGGTAAACTGGACAGTCACTGGAAAAGCACCTGGGTAAACGTGGACAATCACTGGAAAAGCACGAGGTAAACGTGGCCAGTCACGGGAAAAGCAACGGAGGTAAACGTGGACAGTCACTGAAAAGCACCTGAGGTAAACATGGACAGTCACTGGAAAAGCACCTGAGGTAAACGTGGACAGTCACTGGAAAAGCACCTGAGGTAACGTGGACAGTCACTGGAAAGCACCGTAGGTAAACGTGGACAGTCACTGAAAAGCACCTGAGGTACACGTGGACAGTCACTGGAAAAGCACGGAGGTAACGTGGACAGTCACTGGAAAAGCACCTGAGGTAAACATGGACAGTCACGGAAAAGCACGCTGAGGTAAACGTGGACAGTCACTGGAAAAGCACCTGAGTAAACATGGACAGTCACTGGAAAAGCAGCCTAGGTAAACGTGGACAGTCACTGGAAAAGCACCGGAGGTAAACGTGGACAGTCACTGGAAAAGCACCGGAGGTAAACGTGGACAGTCACTGAAAAGCACCGGAGTAACGTGGGCAGTCACTGGAAAGCACCGGAGGTAAACGTGGACAGTCACTGGAAAAGCACCGGAGGTAAAGCGTGGGCAGTCACTGGAAAGCACTGAGGTAAACATGGAGAGTCACTGGAAAGCACCTGAGGTAAACGTGGAAACAATCACGGGAAAAGCACGGAGGTAAACGTGGGAACGGCAGGAGAAAAGCACCAAGAAGGTAACGTGGACAGTCACTGGAAAAGCACCTGGGTAACGTGGACATCACTGGAAAAGCACGAGGTAAACGTGGAACGGCAGGAGAAAAGCACCAGAGGTAAACGTGGACAGTCACTGGAAAAGCACCTGAGGTAAACGTGGATAGTCACGGGAAAGCACCTGAGGTAAACATGGACAGTCAGGAAACGCACCTGAGGTAAACGTGACAATCACTGAAAAGCACGGAGGTAAACGTGGACAGTCACGGGAAAAGCAACGGAGTAAACGTGGACAGTCTGAAAAGCAACGGAGGTAAACGTGGACAGTCACTGGAAAAGCACCTGGGTAAACGTGGATAGTCACGGAAGCACCTGAGGTAAACGTGGACAGTCACTGGAAAAGCACCTGAGGTAAACGTGGACAAGTCACTGGAAAAGCACCGAGGTAAACGTGGACAGTCACTGGAAAAGCACCTGAGGTAAACGTGGACAGTCACTGGAAAAGCAACGGAGGTCAACGTGGACAGTCACTGGAAAAGCACCTGAGGTAAACATGGACAGTCACTGGAAAAGCACTGAGTAAGACGTGGACAGTCACTGGAAAAGCACCTGAGGTAAACTGGACAGTCACTGGAAAAGCACCTGAGGTAAACGTGGACAGTCACTGAAAGCACCTGAGGTAACGTGGATACGTCACGGGAAAGCACCTGAGGTAAACGTGGACAGTCACTGGAAAAGCACTGAGGTAAACGTGGACAATCACTGGAAAAGCACGGAGGTAACGTGGACAGTCACGGGAAAAGCACCTGAGGTAAACGTGGACAGTCACTGGAAAAGCAACGGAGGTAAACGTGGACAGTCACTGGAAAAGCACCAGAGGTAAACGTGGACAGTCACTGGAAAAGCACCTGAGGTAAACGTGGATAGTCACGGAAAAGCACCTGAGGTAAACGTGGGAATGGAACGACGTGAAAATATATTTCTCTCCTTGTGGAAGGACAAAAAAAAAGTAATTCCGTGGATGGGAAGGAAGTGACGTCATTTATTTAGAATGAGGAAATTCAAACAGGATCAGTTCTCCAGCCCGAGCCGCTATCAATGAGAGGTTACTAAGTGTGCGGGTTCGACGCCCAAATAGACGTTGAGTGTGTGAGGAGGCGCGAGAAAGAGTTAACAGGTGAGTGTTTGAAATTTGGGGGGGGGGGGCAGGTAATTGAAGAAGAAGAAAGAAGAAGAAAAGAAGAAGAAGAAGAAGAAGAGAAGAAAAGAAGAAGAGAAGAAGAAGGAGAGGCAGTGAAGAAGAAGAAGAAGAAGAAAGAAGAAGAAGAAGGTAGATGGATCGTTGGGCGGTTGTCGACATCGCACAGTTGCGCCGTGTGTGTTGCCAGTGAGTGTGTCCACAGTTGTTGGTCCGGACAGTAAGGAATCATTGTTCGTGATTCCTTCCTTGTACAATGGGACTTCCGGCGCTCGAGTTTCGGGACTGTCACGCGGACGGACCTCGTTTTCGGGAGACCTCCGTAAGCACGAGCTCGAGCTGGACCACACGAGTCGCTTCGTCAAGACCTGATCAAGCAGGGCAAGGCCATCATCAACGCTCCAAAGGTACCCGGTCACCTGGTCACACGCTCCGTCCGTCATCCTCAAGATGCTTGGCGCGGCGCCATGTTGCGTGTTCTGTGGATGATGGACCCCGGGATCAAATCCCCTCACGGCTCGGGTTCAATTTGGCCAGGGTACCGGCAAACGTGGCCTTCCGTGATTATCGATTTGAAAACACACGTGGGGTGTTAACCATGTCCACGGGGTCACGTGATGTCGGGATGACCGTCCGTTCGAGGGGAGGGTGGGGTGGGGAGGGAAGGATGGGGTGGAGTGGGGAGGGGGGGGTGGGGTGGGAGGGTGAGGGATGGGTGGGTGGGGAGAGGATGGGTGGGGGGAGGGGAGGGAGGGTGGGGTGGGGAGGGAAGGATGGGTGGGGAGGGAGGGTGGGTGAGGTGGGGGAGGGGAGGTGGGGTGGGGTGGAGGGGAGGTGGGGTGGGGGGAAGGATGGGGTGGGGGGGAGGGGGAGGGTGGAGGGAGGTGGGGAGGATGGGGATGGGGGAGGAAGGGGTGGGGTGGGAGGGAGAGGGTGGGGGGTGGGGAGGGTGGGGTGGGGGGAGGTGGGGAGGGGTGGGGTGGGGAGGGGTGGGGTGGTTGGGGTGGGTTGGAGTGGTCACCGATCATGAAGGACCATTCGGGTTTTCAATTTGAACCCACTCTAGGTCGAGAGTGGAGGATGATTGAGTTTTTGTAATGGTTTTGTTTTGCTCCACCTGTGTGGGTAACCCAGGTCGACGTGGTTGTCCGAGAGTGGCTGATGATTTGAGGTTGTGTAATCGTTTGTTTATGTTTGTTCCACGTGTGGGTAACCAGGTCGACGTGGTTGTCCGAGAGGGGTGATGATTTGAGGTTTGTAGATGGTTGTTTATTTTGTTCCACTTGTGTGGAACCCAGGTCGACGTGGTTGTCCGAGAGTGGAATGATTTGGAGTGTTTTGTAATATGTTGATTGTCCCTTCCGTCACGAGGTGGATGGAGGTTGTGTTTCATCCTGTCTGTTGCGAAAAAAAATATCTCAAAAAGTTGTGGATGAATTTGGACGAAATTGGTGGACACGTTGGTTTCGTGACGAGACGAATTGATTCGATTTTGATGAAACTTGGCGGACACGTTGGTTTCGTGACGAGGACTAATTGATTCGATTTTGGTGAAACTTGGTGGACACGTTGGTTTCGTGACGAGGACTAATTGATTCGATTTTGATGAAACTTGGCGGACACGTTGGTTTTCGTGACGAGACTAATTGATTCGATTTTGGTGAAACTTGGCGGACACGTTGGTTTCGTGACGAGGACTAATTGATTCGATTTTGGTGAAACTTGGTGGACACGTTGGTTTCGTGACGAGACTAATTGATTCGATTTTGATGAAACTTGGCGGACACGTTGGTTTCGTGACGAGGACTAATTGATTCGATTTTGGTGAAACTTGGCGGACACGTTGGTTTCGTGACGAGGACTAATTGATTCGATTTTGTGTAAACTTGGCGGACACGTTGGTTTTGTGACGAGGACTAATTGATTCGATTTTGGTGAAACTGGTGGACACGTTGGTTTCGTGACGAGGACTAATTGATTCGATTTTGGTGAAACTTGGTGGCACGTTGGTTTCGTGACGAGACTAATTGATTCGATTTTGGTGAAACTTGGTGACACGTTGGTTTCGTGACGAGAACTAATTGATTCGATTTTGGTGAACTTGGTGGACACGTTGGTTTCGTGACGAGGACTAATTGATTCGATTTTGATGAAACTTGGCGGACACGTTGGTTTCGTGACGAGGACTAATTGATTCGATTTTGTGAAACTTGGCGGACACGTTGGTTTCGTGACGAGGACTAATTGATTCGATTTTGGTGAAACTTGGCGGACACGTTGGTTTTGTGACGAGGATAATTGATTCGATTTTGGTGAAACTTGGGGACACGTTGGTTTCGTGACGAGGACTAATTGATTCGATTTTGGTGAAACTTGGCGGACACGTTGGTTTCGTGACGAGGACTAATTGATTCGATTTTGGTGAAACTTGGTGACACGTTGGTTTCGTGACGAGACTAATTGATTCGATTTTGGTGAAACTTGTGGACACGTTGGTTTCGTGACGAGGACTAATTGATTCGATTTTGGTGAAACTTGGCGGACACGTTGGTTTCGTGACGAGACTAATTGATTCGATTTTGGTGAAACTTGGCGGACACGTTGGTTTTGTGACGAGGACTAATTGATTTCGATTTTGATGAAACTTGGCGACACGTTGGTTTGTGACGAGGACTATTGATTCGATTTTGGTGAAACTTGGTGGACACGTTGGTTTTGTGACGAGGACTAATTGATTCGATTTTGATGAAACTTGGCGGACACGTTGGTTCGTGACGAGGACTAATTGATTCGATTTTGATGAAACTTGGTGGAAACGTTGGTTTCGTGACGAGGACTAATTGATTCGATTTTGGTGAAACTTGGTGGACACGTTGGTTTGTGACGAGGACTAATTGATTCGAGTTTGATGAAACTTGGCGGACACGTTGGTTTCGTGACGAGGACTAATTGATTCGATTTTGATGAAACTTGGCGACACGTTGGTTTTGACGAGGACTAATTGATTCGATTTTGTGAAACTTGGCGGACACGTTGGTTTCGTGACGAGGACTAATTGATTCGATTTTGGTGAAACTTGGCGGACACGTTGGTTTCGTGACGAGGACTAATTGATTCGATTTGGTGAACTTGGCGGACACGTTGGTTTCGTGACGAGGACTAATTGATTCGATTTTGGTGAAACTTGGCGGACACGTTGGTTTCGTGACGAGGACTAATTGATTCGATTTGGTGAAACTTGGCGGACACGTTGGTTTCGTGACGAGGACTAATGATTCGATTTTGATGAAACTTGGCGACACGTTGGTTTCGTGACGAGGACTAATTGATTCGATTTTGATGAAACTTGGTGACACGTTGGTTTCGTGACGAGGACTAATTGATTCGATTTGGTGAAACTTGGCGACACGTGGTTTCGTGACGAGGACTAATTGATTCGATTGTGATGAACTTGGCGGACACGTTGGTTTCGTGACGAGTGACTAATTGATTCGATTTTGGTGAAGATCCGAATCCGGATCTGGATATGATAATTATTTAATTTTTAAGTGATTCTTCACTATTGAGAGATCGGGTCAAAAACGATCTAGTTCTGTATAACATTATATTTCAAACATGTCTTGGGCGCGATATGTTGTCATGGATCAGGCATGACGTGGTGGAGGTGTGCGCTCTACCGACTACCCTTGTAGTTATTTATATTGTCATTTACGGATGCTTTCCGACGGTTCTGTGATCCCCCCGCCCGTATCTGCTTCAGTGTCCATCGACATGCACAATTTCAGCTTTCTTCATCACTCGGAAGCTATGAATGTTTAATGTGAGTGAGTGGTTTGAAAGAGCTTTATATTTATGAGATATGTACATAGACAGCAATTCAATTCGAGATGGACGTTTTGAATGGGATATCGAGGCTGATGTTGGAATGCCTCAATGTCGATGTACATTAGTGGCACACAAGCACACAAGCACACAATGGCCAAGGTTTCAAGAGGGAAGGAATCCCATGAAGTCCTTGAGTTTCACCTTTTTTCCTGATAATTTAGTTATAAACATAAACTGTGAGATTACTCATCCAAGTTGCATCATTTCTTGCCTGAACTTGCATTTTGCTTTGGAAGGGATTGAAACTTTTTCGAAGCGAAGGTTGAGGAACTACGTACGTGTGCTCTCCAGATATTCCAACCAAACTCGAACAGCAACCGTTTGTTTGACTTGCTGTGTGTACCCGGTTCATCAGGTGAACGCTTCGTGGAGTTTTCCTTTTCTTTGATGTTTTATTTAAATTCAGGTTTTTCAATGTGCTTTGTGGAACCTGTTTTTGAGGGGTTTGTGAACACTCGGTTGAACGACCGGGCATGTGTGCGTACGTGTACGTGCAGATATTTTACATTCCCTTCCAGGTAACGTTGCTTCCTGTTTTGGTTTTCATCTTGAACTCGGCACCGTCTTTAAAACGTACAGCCGCACCACCTGGAGGAGCGATTATTGGTAATTGGGTCACGGTGAGCCGTTGGGTTTTGATGACGTTGACCAATTTAATCGTGCGGGACGTGGTGTCACGGTTACAATAACCGTCCGGCGTGTCGACACTGCGACGTAGCCGCGGCGATGAGAGGTCCCGAGTCAACCTGCCGTGCCGCACGAGCGCAGTCAAGGTGTCTTTCCATCCGGTGCGTGGTCTACCTCTTGGACGCTTCAATTTGGTGCCAGAGGGGTCTGCGTCGCCACCTGTGATTAAAGTATCGCTACCTTCCAAATCGTAGTAGTCGGGCACAGTTGGAAGTGGAAGCCAAGTCGTTTGGTTGGGATATCTGGGGAAGTTCATGCTTCATTACGTGATCCTGCCTTGGGAGTTGCCGAATGGCTCTCGTATCAAAACCATCGGTCCAGGCATTGATTGTAGCCGCTCGTGTTCATGTTCCTGGAAGAGAATTGGGACCAGTACATCAGTGTCTCCCTGACCGTACACCGCCATGAAATCTGATGGAGTCTGGCGTTTCCCCTCCAACGCGGACACAGTTTTTGGTATCGAAGTTGAGAATGAGCCTGATGATCTTTAGCTCATGATGGTGCGATCCAAAGTTCAAATCCCTCGAGTAGATTTGCCCATCGTCTGATGATGTCCTTGTAATTCACGGAAAAGTACGCTGACATTTGCTCACGTCCGTCCTGCGTGTATTATGTACGAGCACTACCATGAGCCCGAGATCATTGTTCAAAATGTGTAATCGAGCAAAATCCCGAGCTGTTGCTTGAAACGGCTGACGAGCACACGTGGAGTTGAAGCTACCAGGAAGATTTTGATAATAAAGAAAACTTTTCAAGAATGTTTTCATTTTGCTTTTAACTAACGAGGGAAAACAAGAATCTTTAACACAGGAGCAGGCCATTTGGTCCATCATGCCTGCGTTACACCAAACAAATCATTTTCAAGTCACAGACACAATCTCAAGGGGGAATGGAAAGGCACCATAAAGGTGAACAAAATGCAGTAATTTGGGGGGGGGGGAAGGGGGTAAGTGACGGGGTACCGACCAGACACAACACACATCCTTCGATGAGACCCTCAGAAATTTGCTTTCGCACACCAGGGATTGAACCTAGGCTACCTCGGTAAAAATCAGGAATCCCAAACGCGAGACCATATCGGATTGATAGAATTTGTAATGGAATGTTTTGTTTTTTTCTCATCTCCGCCACCGAAGGTAGACGGAGGTTATGTTTTCACCCATGTCTATGTCTGTCTGTCTGTCTGTCTGTCTGTCTGTCTGTGAGCAGGATATCTCAAAAAGTTATGGACGGATTCAGACGAAACTTTGTGGACAGGTTGGTTTCGTGACGAGGACTAATGGATTCGATTTTGGTAAAGATCCGGATACAAGAACTTTAACATTTTAAAACTGATTCTTCACCATTGAGAGATGGGGCCAAAAACGATATGTAGCACACACAGGTTGTGGACGTCTCAAACAACATGGGTCAAAGGTGAACAACTTCGGTGAAATTTCTGACGTCTTCAATGTTCATCTGATCAATTTGAAATTTGAACAGGATTTGCATATCAGGTCACTGAATTCAACCACTTATTATTATTTTTATTATTATTATTATTATTATTATTATTTTATGGTCAAATTTGCTTTCGGGATTTCACTAGCATCATGCCCTGCACGATATCGTTGTTGTTTGTTCCTTGCGAAATCGAAGATTCACAACTATATCGATTGGTCTGGTGTATGATTCTGTTTGTTACTTAGCATAATAATTTTGCCAAGTATGTTGGTCTGTCATGTCTGTCGTGTCTGTTTGTCCCATGGTTTTTGTCCACAGTTTTCAGGCAATCGTTCTGAAATGTTTTGTGTATGTAGGTGACCGGTCAAGGACGGCAACGCACATTTTTTTGGTCGGGATTCGGATCCGGATACTCGAATTTTTAAAATGTGATTCTTCACCATTGAGAGATAGGGCCAAAAAGGATACATAGCACAACATCTCAAAAAGTTGTGGACGGATTCGGAGGAAACTTGGGGGACACGTTGGCATTGGGTGTGCATGCCAAGGAAGAAGTGATTCAATGTTGGTGAAGATCCGAATCCGGTCCAGATACGAGACTTTTTTTTGAATTTTTTTTAAGTGATTCTTCATAATTGAGAGATAGGGCCCAACAGTGATTATGGCGCACGATATTTCCAGAGGTTTGGATGGATTATGACAAGACGAGGTGTAGATAAGTTGGGTAGGTGACAATAACATGGTGATTAGATTTTGGAGGTCCAGATCCAGATCCGGACTATCCGTGGGATGCAAAATGTACATTGTTCAGCTGAGCGGAGGTACGTGCTCTACCCAGTGCCGTTCTAGTTTTCTATGATTTTCTGACGTACACATACATACATACATACAAACATTTACCTGATTTAATATAGTCGAATTGAGAGGCTGAGGTTCACCTTTTCATTCATTTAGGACGTTAGTGATGTTGATAAAACATCGATGAAAGGATTACCTCCATCTTTTGTCCCTTCTCTACCTGCCCATTGTCTTGCAGAACTGTCCAATGCACAGGTGAAGTTCTCACATTCTTTGGAAGTTTATAAATTCCAGTTAATCGGTGATGCAGAGACCGACGATGAAAACAACATTGGTGGGTTTATTTGTTCATCTGTTTCTGTTTGCCCGTGTCATGTACGAGGCCAGGATTTCAAATCGTTTTAATCATCCTTCTCGTTGTGATTGTTAGGAAATGGAGTTTAAAGTGATTTTGATCAGAGACGCTTTTGTGAGTGTTTAAAATTTCGTGATAGCTACCTGAGTATACCTGTGAGTGTAAACCACCGTCTCAGGTCATCTCGACCTGTGATCTTTTCTACCCTCATGAACCCTCCGCTGCCTCTCCCCACATGCTTGCAGGTTGTTATGTTTCCTTTCCCTTCTTTCTCATGTTCCTTCATCCCATTGTTGTTGCCACATGCTGCAGCACTGCCCCACTATCGGTGCGTTGCCTTCTACCTTTTGTCATCTCGCTCTTCCATGAGCCTAGACTTTGTGTCCAAAACAAAAGGACCGTCGTGTTTGTCTTGCAGTCGTGTCTCTGAAGGAATTCTCTCACGTCTTGCTGGAAATGGATGAAGAAAGAGCTCGATTGGTATGGGTTGCCCCTCGTACTCAGAACTCGAATTCTTGAATGCGTTATCGAAACGTTCTCATTGGCTGGTGTGGGGATTTCCTCCCGATTTGAATTTTTCCTCTCCCCCCCCCCGTACATTCGGACATTTTCCATTGCTCAGTTTGTGTCGTTCGTTGTGCCCTGACGAGTCGTGTTGTTTTTGCAGATGGAAAATGCTCCAAACATCCTGATAACACCCTTGGAGTCATTTCGAAAACGCTTGGAGGTCGCAAGGGTAAGAACCCCGGATCCCATGATCATGTTCGCAGCACAAAACTTCTCATCATTTCCGTGACTATTTAACAACCAGCATTAAATATGTTCGTTTTCATACCAAAGGTGCCAGGTCATCGTTTTCAGATCGTCCATCTATCCGTCCGTGCGTAGCAGATTTTCGTTACTGCGATAACTTATGAACCGCTGAAGACATTTTGATAAAACTTGGTCCAAGGATGTACGATGATGCAAAGATGAACCGATTCAATTTTGGGTTGACGAGGTCAAAAGTTGATGGTCATGTGACCTCCCAATTGAAAATCTTTTTATCACGATAACTTGTGAACCACAGGAGGGATTTCAACCAAACTTGGTGCAAGGGCAAACTGTGTTACACAGATGAACTTATCGCAGAACCGTCGGAAAGCATCCGTAAATGAAAATATAAATGAATGAAAAAATGCAGGTGAACGACCCGTGACAATGGAGAAGCACGGTAATTTTGCATGTCGACTCCAGTAGTACTCTAGTACTCGACCCCGCTCGTACTCTGAAGGTCTGGCCTCAGATTCCCCATGTCCAGTCACTTTTGCATACAATATTAGGACATGATGACAAGTAGACATGTCTTAACCCTTTGAATCCTGAGCTCCTTGGAATTTCGACTGCCCCACCCTGGGCTCCCTGGAGAAAAATCTGGCCGCTTGGGTACGTGGAGGTTGGAACAGTGGCTGATAAAACAGCTGCTAGGGTTCAAATGGTTCATCCAGTCATATGCCGAGGCGGTCCATCTACTTACATATTGCGTCACTTATCTTGATGTTGCCTCTTATGGCCTACTACCTGAAAAACTGTACCTGAAAAAAAAGTCTTCGAGCCAGAATCCTCAAACAATTTTTGATGAGTCATGATAGCACATGTAAGAGATAAATCAGAGGATGGAATGCTAACTTGTTGATAGTTGATGCTACCAACTAGTAAACAGACTTTGTAGAGCTCTTGTATAAACACTGCCATCCACTGAATTCTCAATAAATATGACACTATGTACAGTATAACATTCCCTGCATTTTTGTAAGAGTTAAATATTTTTGATGAAAATTGTGACACATATGCTTGGTTCATCCACATTTCATGAGATCAAATTGGTCTGTGCCTTCGACCGCTCGTTTCCTGGATTTGTTAGGTCGTGTTCCTGGTCACTCTTGATTTTACACTTTTATTTGTGGCAGTTGGTTGACTACTGTATGCCCAGGATAAACTGGGTCTAATCTCCAGTTATCAATTGTATAAATAAATACCCAACTGGAGCAGAGAAGTGAGGAATCAAATGGCAAAGGGAGGAGAGGAAACCACTTTGGTGAATACAAGAACAATCTCAAATTCCAGTTTCCTGTTTCATTGCAAGCAAAGAATGGCAGATGGAATGAGAGATAAGGCAAGTTTGTGGAGTAATATTGATGTTAAGTTAGTGGTGAGCCGAGTAATTCAGGTTGATTGTTGCATCTTGCTTGTTGATGTTACGGGTTCGGCGGGGGTCGCAATGGGAGTTTTTGGACCCACTTCCCGGCTGATGACCCTGAAGCCGACGAGCAGCAGATAACTTCGCGGCACGACGGGTTTCTCAACAACCACAGATGCTGTCTGAGACTTGATTGAGCAGGGTCCAGCATCCAAATCCCACTTTACTTTCCTTTACTGGCAAATTAATCACCCCAGATAAGGACTGTGCTTCCCAACCCTCCACTACTGTCAATCAAAATGGCCGAGCAATACCATAAGTGGAACGTTGGCTATTGTCTTGACTTTGAACTTGTTAACCTTTCCTAGGAGGTTAGTGGCAGGATTTGCACTCTGGCCACGATGAAAACACTTCACTCCACAAAAACGCATGAAGTGATGTCGCCCTCCAGATTGCGGTCTCTTCAGGTTAACCTGAGGTGGTCCCTTCGGGTGGGTGCTTGGGATATCCTATCCTGATGAGATATCTGCCTGGGGGTGGGCAGACGGAGGTCTCTAGAGTACCAGTGAAAAGTGGACGCAGCAATGCGCTATGGTGCATGCTCCCCATGTATGTAAGCCCCCTTAGTCAGTCATCTTATCACCATTTCCACACATACAGGTGCCTCAGTCATTCTGGGAAAAGGAGATAGGAAAGAGTGATAGACAGAGTAGTGAAGCAGATGGGGTGTGGTGTCGACCCCGACTCGCGTGGTTTCTGAGGAGGTTCTGGTTCTCAGAACAAGGTTCTGAGGCGAATCACTGTTGGTGCTCTTGATGCTCGAGAGTTTGTGGTTGATTTAACGAAGTCGGCATAGGAGACTGTCGAAGCAGGTTTTTTCCAGCTACCTCAAAACAGTACAAAAGAGTAAGTTTACATGCAAGCCGTTTATTCAATAAAACAAAAGAACACTTCCGTGCACATGAAGGAAGGCCTCAACTCTCAATGATATTGCGAGCTGAAGACTTAAAACTTACAAAGAATCTTGAGTATATATACATTTTTTATCATGACATCAGAGGGACTTTTGTGGACTTCAAATTTGCAACATAGAGAGGTTTTGGTTTGTTTTGGAGTGCTGTTTTCAGCCTCGGGAAGGGGTGTGGGGAGGGGGGAAATAGAAAAGAGCCATGATTTGCCTTGCTGACGAAATGGCCACCAGACAATGGTTACCAAACGGATAAGGTTTTACAAGGTTCTTTTTGACTTGAACCGAGAAATGCGTAGTCTGCTCTTAACTGGCTTTCTCAGCATATACATTTATGAAATTATTTTCAAAGCACTAAACTAAGACGATTTTGTATTTTACATGATTATAAATTCAACTAATAATTCAGTTTCCACAAGACAATATCAGTGAAGAGGTGGTGCCCACGTCTCCGCGCTTGTTCCATTGCGTTCCCCAGGCGCTTGGCATGGTTCACCTCAAACTCTCAAATTCTCCACTCGGTCCACACCACCTTTGCTCGATCGACCAAACATTTGACTTTGAACTCTCCAATTCGACCACGAAATCGATCTCCGAACCCACTCCACTGCCAACCAACCAACTGCACTTTCTTCCGACTCTGCCAGGCATTTTATGGCCCCTACTTCTGTCTTCTCCAACGGCCGCCTTTCACGATCCAGCCACTCTGATTGGCTGGTGCTCTGTGATCCATTTATTGTGATTGGCTGCAGGAATGCGGGGGCAGGCCTCTGATGCCTTGGAGGTGATGGAAAGGACTGGGCAATGCATCTGACGTTTATGTGAATGCCGAGCCATGCTTGAATTTGCTGCGCGAAAGAGGGCGCCGTGTTCGATGCATAACATTGAAGCATTGCCGGCTGGATTTGTGTGGACAATGGCGTGGTTTGTGCAATGAATGTTTTACGTGGTTTGAGTTTGTAAGAGTTTGAAAGTACTTGAGAATTAGAAGCGTTTGTGGATGGATCTTGAGAATGAGGAAAAAAACAATGGGATGGTTCTAACGACACTCACAACACATCTTTCCCTTCCACTGATATGAGTGGGGAGAGGTAATTCAGCTTGACAAAATACTACAGATATAACTAAACTCATGCTCCCTTATGTGTTGTATGCGTCTTCCAGGGGCCTCTGAAAACCGCCACATTGTTATGGCCATTCCATCACACTGAACATGTTTTGTTACATTTTAGTGAAATAAAAGTCAAAAACATTGCCATGATTATGAAAGCAGTCAGTTTAAAATTTATTTTTATACACAAAGTCGAGGCTCGTGGAGGAGCTCGGACATGGAACGGATGAGGATGTAAGAGAACAGAAGGTGGTTATTGACTGGTAAAAGGAAAAGTTGTGGAATGGAAATTACAAGTGCTTGGAAGATGTTCTTTGAGAATTGCCTTCCACAGACTGTTCAATCGCGCTCTTCCCTCCTGGGTTTCAAGCGAGCGATGTACCGCCATGTCACGTCATCCCCCATCCTTTACCCACAATCCTCCTTCCCCTCTCTAGCTCCTTTTTTTTTCTACTTTGTTCATTAACTTGCTTATTGTGTGCAAGAGTTGTGCTTTCCATCACCTCGTTCTTCCGTGAGCCTTGGTCTTACAGAGATAAAATTATATAATAGTTTGTTCACACCATCATCCGGTAACGTGTTTTTTTTTTGTTTTTTTTTAATTTGTAGTCAATTTTGTGTTCTGTCTCGTGTACACTCTAGGACCTGCGTAAGAAGTTTGAGAAAGAGTCTGAAAGATACTACAGCCTGCTGGACAAGCACGCAACCATATCAACAAAGAAAAAGGAGACGCAGATCCGCGAGGTAGGACAGGTCGTAACTCGTACTTTTTGAAGTGTAAGCAAAACTATCCAGTTCAGTGTAGAGACTGTTTGTGGTGTCCACAATGCAGCAGAGTTTCATGTTGGGTTTTCATTTTGAAATAGTCATGCTAAATGTTCGAGTCTTGTAATGAATGCACATCATCTCAGGGTTTGTCATACTTCCTCTCCCCTACCACACAAAACCCCTTTCCTTCTCCTCAAACACCACAAAATGAGTGATCCATGGTGCTCATGTGAACACATAATACTGCTATTATTTTCAAATGTACCTTTCACCTTGTGAGGGTTGATCTGCACGCACCTGTTTGGCCATCATAATTACATTTGAACTGGCCATAATGGAGAGATTCCATTTGTCCACATTGGCTCAACGCTCCCCTGTGGGTGGAATCTTTTCGGTTATTAACCTCCGCCATCGAAGATCGGAGGTTACTGTTTCACCCCTTTCTGTTGTTTGTTTGTTTGTGAACAGTATTACGGAAAAACTCCTCGACGGATTTCGACGAAACTTGGTGGGGGGATTAGGTATGGTCCAAGGATCATGCCATTAGATTTTGGACTTGGTCAAAAATCCAATATGGCCGCTATGGCGGCCATTTTGAAAAAATATTTGAATTTTTTTTTTTGCATTTCTACATGTTTTAAGTGATTTCCAACCCCCCCCCCCCCCAAAAAAAAAAATTGTTAGAGAAAAATAATTTTTTGCAACTTTTTTTTCAACAAAATTTCGATTTTTTTTTTTGCATTTCTACATGTATAAGTGATTTCCAACAAAAAACATGCCAAATTATAATTGCGGCTGATTTTGGAACTTCAGGTGGATATACCCACATAAAATCAATTTCTGTCTCAAGGAATCTAGTTATGACTAATGAATTGAGTATGTAAAAGTTAAAAGGGAAAGTTGCAAACTATAACTCTGTGAGCACTGTGACGTCAAATTGAATGAATAGGATATCAGGTTCACTTGAGTGACCTAGCAGTATTGGCGGCGGAGGTTTTGCACTCTACGAGTACTCCCCCTCTAGTTCTATCTGTGTCTCTCATCTCGGTTTCCGTGGTGGTGTTTGGTTTCTGATCATGGGGCCTGGTCTATTCTTCTTGCAGCATTGTTTTCCTGTTGTGTGCGTCTCCAGACTAGAAAACAGCTCTCCAACATTTTGCAGGGAATGGTACACAGCTAATCCAAAGCACAGAATTGGCCAGAGCACCAGGAGACAATGGTTTACTCTCTCCAAAAGGTACCACGTGACCTTTAATGTTCCCTCAGACTAAATTTGAATATACAAATCTACATTGAAAAATTTAAGGATGCACCATGATGCAGCGCTTCCACTGGCACCACATCTGAGCAGCAGTATTATTTTTCAGGTAGGGTGGGGGGGGGGGGAGGAGACAGGCAGGGTGTGGAGGCAATAGCCATAGGACAGGAAATAGGACTAAAAAAAAAGAAAAAAAAAAAAAGACTGCAAGGCCAAGTAAAATGGCCCTGACCTTTATAAGAATGAGGGTGTTCATCCATTGTTGGAATAGTAGAAGCAGCATGTCCAGGGTGGAGTGACCTGGACAGAAACCAAACTGATGATCGGAGATGAGAGGACAAAGAAGAGATGAGTTTTGAGGTCTGCTGTGATGATAGATTCCATAATCTCCCTCAAGATTGTGAAGCTGACCAGTCTTTAATTAAGAGTGAGGCTACAATGGAAACTTCAAAAATTCAGGCATGTAGACCTCAGAGGAAGACCTGCAAAGATTAAGGAGAATGTTTAGAAAGAAGTCCCAGGCACTATGTTCAGAGATCAAGAGATAGTGGACCAATCTGTGGAAAAGATGGTGGACTGCAGACCAAGTCAATGTGCGCCTGTTAAATCGCAAACATGCAGCGACTCAGAAAGGAACTCGCACTTTGAAAAAGGACACAAAATGGGTTACAGCATGCTTGGAGGAAGGCTACAACGTACTTGGAACGATGTTACAGTAAAGAGAGAAAAAAAATACGAGAGAAGAGTTGTGGGTGGGGAGCGGGGGGCAGGAGGATGAATGAAGTAAAAAAAAAAATTGTAGGTATTTTTTGACATTTGTGAATGAGTGGAATGATAAGTGAGGGTGATGAACAGATAAAGAGCACTGGAGAGAGGAAAGTCAGGAAGATGGTAAAAGAGGGTGGCTGGATGGGGAAAGAAAGGAAAGTACAGGATATAGGTGCAAGGTGGATTTTTCTTTTGAAATTCATTGGGGAGGGGTGGGGGGGTGTGTAGGAGATGGTATTGGAGAGGAGGATGGTTTTTTTGAGTACAAATTTAGGAGAAAATTG
>CM068954.1:3850475-3878055 GCA_035128595.1 Eptatretus atami
ACATTGGTAAACTTTGTGATGGTGCACTTTATCATCCGAAAGTTTGGTGCATGGCGCAAGTGGATACCGAAATGTCTCGAGTAAAGATGTTGCACCTTTTCGTCTGGTGCCAAAGTTCAACAGTTTTCTCCGTTGTTGTACGGTCAGTCTTGGCATTTTTCTGGCGCTTGCTTTGTATCAAAATCAACTTCAGGGTCTCTGCAACAAGAAATGAAGCATTAGTGACAAAAATTACTGCTTTTTTAGGATCAAACGAAGCATTTTAAAAGTTGTATATTTTTTGGGACACCCTATATACATGTGTGTACTTCAATATAACTGTCATTAATCAAACAAGAATGACCACACTGTGGTCACAACCGTTGACACAAAATAAATATTTTTCGCCTGCTCTGTCAACTCGACTCCCTCATTGCTGTTGAACGGCTCAGCTTACTTTCTCTAATCTGTCTCATAAAACCTGGTTTTGGCTTAGTGGTTAGGGTGTCTGCCTTGGGATCTTAGGGTCCTGCGCTTGAGCCCTGCTGGCTGCTAAATTAACACCAGGTGGGGTTGACTTGGCCCGTCATCCTTCCAAGGTCGGCGAAATGAGTACCAGTATCCTGGTATAGTGGCACAGCATTAGTCGTGCCCCAACAAAATGATAGCTTCCCAGCAACAAAGCTGCCATACGCAAGAAGATCTGTCTTATTAACCTTGTGCCACGTCTGTCCTGTGTTCCAATATGAATGAATAATATTATATCGAGCCGTGTCTGTCCTGTGTTCCAATATGAATGAATAATATTAGATCGAGCCGTGTCTGTCCTGTGTTCCAATATGAATGAATAATATTAGATCGAGCCGTGTCTGTCCTGTGTTCCCATGTGAATGAATGAGATTAGAGAGATAAGATTCATCGCGATTCCAAACAGAGGATGATTTACTTTGTCTCGGTTACCTCAGTTTTGTCACGTGTATGTATCTCTCCCTCTCTCCTTCTCTGTCCTTCTCTCTCTTCCTCCCTTCCGCTCTCTCTGTCTGTTGCAATAAACCTTATGTTCATAAAAACTGCACGTGGTCATTCGAGGTACGGGACCTCACCATTAAGTGCGAGTGAATTGGCTTTAAAAATCCAGTAGCGGGCTGATTGGGAAATGTGCATTAGAAGCACTCTTAAAAGATGAACAGTGTGATTTAGAAACGTACATTTAATGTGTTTTTAAAAGATCGACTCAACACCTCTTATCCATGTCAACCTCCACCATGGTTACATCAGAACGAGCTAATTCGTCATACAGTCACGGATGTTTAAACCCAATATTGGGCTGTTCAAAAATTACGTAACTATTTTTTTTTAGGGAGGTGCGTCCGGTCTTGATTAAACCCTACTAATAATTTTATTTGACATACGATTAGATATTTTTGGGTCCCTCATCGTGAGTAACACTCGACCCCAACAAAGCCAATGGAAATTTGACGCAACAAACCTGGACAATGTATAATCAGCAAAGGCCTTCATGCCTAATGTGTTCGGCCCACCAGAGAACTAAGATGGCGGCCATAATTGCTTTGATTTGCATCGTTTTTGATACGTTGTACTTCTCAGGAGCATATCCCTGACTTAAACCGGGGTATAACTGCACTCATTTTGCCAAACTCGGAAGGATGACAGACTCATGAGTCAACCTGCTCGGTGTTATTTGGGCACAGTTGGGGCTTGAACTATATATAACTATCCTGATATCTTACGGAGATATCTTCTATTTTTGGGGATATATTGGAGATGCCTCGTTTTTTATCCCCCGCCGCGTGGCGGAAGGGGGATATTGTTGTCACCCAGGTCGTCCGGCTGTCCGTCCGGCTGTCCGTCCGTCCGTCCGTCCGGGCGTCAACATTTATAGCTGTGAGTGCGATAACTCATAAACTGTTCGCCATATCTATTTGAAATTTGGGTCACACATGTACCACCTGAAAAGGAAGAACGCTATTGATTTTGGGCGTGGCCGGATCTAAGATGGCCGACTGGGGCGGCCATCTTCAAAAAATTTTTTTCGCCGTATCGATTTGAAATTTGAGTCACACATGTACCACCTGAAAAGGAAGAACCCTATTGATTTTGGGTGTGGCCGGATCAAAGATGGCCGACTGGGGCGGCCATCTTGAAAAAATGTTTTTTGTAATAAATGGAAAACCGCTTATCTGATTTCAATTATTTTTGGTTACTACGTTCCTCACCCCTGGGGAACTTTTTCGAGATGATGACCAAATGGTGTCTTGTTTCCAATTCACCTCCCTCATTATCTGGAATATGTATGACCTTTTTCATTCAATGGCGGGGGATTCCCCATCTCTGATGGTATATTTAGGATATATTGTGGCGATCAAATGTATTTTGGGATATCTTATTGATATCTCCTATTTTTGTGATATGTTAGATATATCTCCTATTTTTTTGGAAAATCCAATGTAGATATCACCTTATATTTTTGGGGGATATGTTATAGAGATATCGCTATTTTGGGGATATCTTATTGAGATATATCCTTATATTTTTGGGATATATATTATGGAGATATCTCCTAATATTTTTTGGATATCTTATGAAGATATATCTATTTTTGGCATATCTTCTTAAGATATCCTTATTTTTTAGGATATCTTATTGAGATTCTCCTTATATTTTTGGGGATATATTGTGGAGATATCTTCTTATATTTTTGGTGATATCTTATGGAGGAAAAAAATGTTTTTTGTGACATCTTGGAGAGATCGCTCCTATTTTTGGGGATATGGTATGGAGATATCTCCTCATTTTTGGGACATCTTCAAGAGATATCTCCATATATTTTTGGGGATATATTGTGGAGATAAAATGTTTTTTGGGATATCATGAATAGGAAGCATCACATCAATAATGACAATGAAATGGATTGCTTCAATTGCCTTTATGTTCCTTTCTCTTTTTTCCTGTAACCCATTGTTTTAATCATTATTTTTTTTTAATCTAGATTTGATTTTCACAGTGTGGAAATTTAATGAATTGGATCCATTAATCTTGTTTCAAAAGTGTTTATTTTAAGGATATTAAATTTTTTTTTTAGGCTCGTGGAAAAGCTTCTACCAAAATCTCGTGGAGGACAAGGCCGTTATAAGCCACCAATGTAATTTACATTAATTACAAAGACAGCATTACTGTAATGGGAATTTAACCTGAAATTCCAGCATCATAAGCCACGTCTTCTCGCATGAAATGGGCAAACCCAAATATTTTATTCCTAACATTATCTAACAGTGGATTGCTAATCCTGTATTTTTAATAATATTTGAAGACTGGTAATTCTTGTAAAATTTATTGATGGGCTTGGTGACCACAGCAAAGCAAACTCTATATCTGGCATCCTACCTTTATATGGCAGGTAAATACTTGTGCTGTGGGATAATTTTGAGTCAAAAGGAAAGTCACAAATATAAATTGTCCAATGATTTTAATTGCATCGAGGGGCTGATAGGATGGTGCAGAAGGAGGTATACACCCCCCACCCCCCAAGCTGTCTATCTTGGGTTTGAATCCTGACCCAGCTATAAACGGTCATCATGGTGATTCTCATCCAGGGTGAGGCAACAATGTGTGTGCCGTCCCTTTGATGCACGTTAAACTGAGCGTCCCATCTACCGGCATAAGTTTGTGAATGTTAAAGATCCCACGGTATTCTTCTTAAAGAGTAGGCAAACTATCACTGGCACCCTGAACAAATTCCAAATTCCTGCTCTAACCTTCAGGGTACATTTCATCAACTGCACAGCTGTGCCCACACCAAATGATTGAAAGCAGCAGCCACATGCTGTACACAAATTGATAATGATGACGACTTGCATTGAGAAGGATGAAGTGTTACTGACATGCTTGCACGTGCACACAGAGCTATTTGGCATGTCGTGGATGAGAAGCTACTGCCGTTATGAGCGTGCGAACAAACTCTTGACAAAGCAAACATTTGAAAACCGCATGCCACTCAAGCAGGTAGGTAACGATGGTGTTGGCGATTATGAGTGGAAAGGGTGTCGTAAAGCAGGAAATATATGTATAGAAAAGCAAGGGGTAGGGGGTGGTAAAAGAGATGAGATTGTTTAAAGAGAGAGACATGGGGCATGGGTGGTGGGTTTAAGGGGAAACAGATGGGAAAGAAGAAAGTATGAATTAATGTTGTATGATTAATGGGGAGCCTAAAGTGTATGTTCTGGATTTAGAAGGACAGGGCAATCAATAGATGCCAATAAAAGTGTTTACACCTTTCACTAAAACATTGTTGCAATAATAATTGTTCTGTAACACATTGAACAGTTAAGTGATCGTGAGAGGGTTGGGGGGGGGGGGGTTGTAAGAGTCATGATGACATAAAATGTGTGGTGGTGAGATTCAGAGCTATGGACGGTAGTGATGCCCCTTGGCTAATCCATCCGTCCATTGGGACCATACTCTGTACAGAGCGTCGGTGCTGCCGAAGCAGTCTCCTGGGCTATTGGGCACAATCCTGGATGGGTCACCACTCCGACACAGGATACGCAAATGGCTCAATCATCCCAGCAAGCTGGTACTCATTTTGCCGACCTCAGAAGGATGACAGGCTGAGTCAACCCCATCTGGTATTAATTGAACAGCTGAGGGGGATTTGAACTTGGGACCCTACTAGGATCCCAAGCCTGCCACCCTAACCATTAAACCAACACCAGGCATAAGTAACCGCAATGAAACTGTGAATAGACGGTTGCCACCTCTCATTGCCTTGACCCCTCTTGGTTTTGTTTTTTGTTTTTTAACTGAGGCTGACCGTCATAATGATCGCTGTGGTTTCAGGGATCTAATGTAGGGGAAGAGGAGACTGCAACGGTGCGGTCATGTGTCAGAAAACGTTCGGATGCAACAGACAAGCGGTTCTGCTTTGACGTTGAAACAGAGGGGTGAGTGTTTCCTGTTGCTTTTGCTTCAACCATATACAAACAGCTTTTTAAAACCTTATCCATTGATGGTAAAATTATTGTTTACAAGCAAATAGAAACCTTTCACTTCACTGACGGGCATGTTAAGTGGGGGGGGGGGGGATAACAGAATATTAAAGAGGGGGGATATTGATGAATTGCCCTGCATGTGAAACACCAGGATAACAGTTTATACCTGGATCGGGATTCGATCACAGGCGCGACAGCTTAGAGTGAGCGTGTGTACCTCTCGGTATTCCTGCGTGATCTGGCATTTCATTGCTTTATAAAAACTGAATTGAACCAAGCAGCAGTTCCAACTGCTTTAAAAAAAAAATTTTTAAGAAAAGAAAAAAAAGCTTTCATTTGTCGAAGTTGTACATTCTTTGACAGCCCTTCCTCTCCTTGACCTCTGGAGAGTTGTGTGTTGGTGAAGGGAAGGCAGCGCGAAGGGTTTGGAAGGCAGCACAAAGGGTTTGTGAAGGCAGCGCGAAGGGGCTGGGAAGGCAGCGCGAAGGGGCTGGGGAGGCAGCACGAAGGGGCTGGGAGGCAGCGCGAAGGGGTTGGGAAGGCAGCGTGCAGGGTTGGGAAGGCAGCAAAGGGGAAAGGAGCACTTACTGCCATGTCACCTGATATGAGGCGTTTTTTTCTACCAGGTGGAGAAACGTCACTGGCTTCTGCTTGCTTGCCCTGTTACTTTGTACCAAGTAGAACATTCATTTAGTTCTCTTCATAAGCCGAAAACCTGGCTATAAAACACGATGGTACAAATGCGGTTAAATTCCCTGGCAATATGCCTTGTACATAAAGACCAGCAAGATCACGGAGACGAACAGGGGATAACACGAGGAATCCTCAAAAGGACAGTGCAAATAAATCACCGTGCTGCACAAGTGGTAACATACCACGACACAAGCTAAACTGTAACACACTGTAAATATATATCCATCACACAATCTAAACTGTAACACACTGTAAATATATCCATCACACAATCTAAACTGTAACACACTGTAATATATATCCATCACACAATCTAAACTGTAACACACTGTATACATATGCATCACACAATCTAAACTGTAACACACTGTATACATATGCATCACACAATCTAAAACTGTAACACACTGTATATAATATATCTCTTCTTCTTCTTCTTTCGGCTCCCGTGAGGGGTCGCCACAGTGGATCATCCGTATGATCCGCATAGTGATTTGGCACATGTTTTACGCCGGATGCCTTCTGACGCAACCCTGGTCGCCTCTTACGACACAGGGATATAGTACACCTATTTTAACCGGGTATACACCGGCCCAGTATACTGGTACTCATTTCACGACCTCGAAGGATGACAGGCTGAGTCAACCCCTGGTGTATTAATTCAGTGGCCCAACGGGGCTGAACTCAGGACCTTTGGATCCCAAGCCGCTGCCCTAACCACTGCGCCAACACCAGGTTGTATATATATATAATATATATGTATATATAATATATATATATATATATATGTATATACGTATTATATATATATATATATATACATATCCATCACACAATCTAAATGTAATCACACTGTAATATATATCCATCACACAATCTAAACTGTAACACACTGTATATATATATCCATCACACAATCTAAACTGTAACACACTGATATATATATCCATCACACAATCTAAACTGTACACACTGTATACATATCCATCACACAATCTAAACTGTAACACACTGTATACATATCCATCACACAATCTAAACTGTAACACACTGTATATATATATATTGTTGCGAATTCGCGCCCGCCGGCGTGCGAACGGCCACGTAACTCGAATCGCGGCACGTCACCCACCGCGACAGAGATTCAGTCGTGACCCTCTCGGAACAACGCCGGGGCTAGTCACGGGTGGGGTTTAACCTCACCACGATCGTGCCAATTGCCCACCTGCGCAGGATAGGTGCTCGCCAAATTCGATCACCTAAGTACCTGCGCGAATGGTCGACCGGCGATCGTACCACGCCACAGGCGACTCCGGACACGAACCGCTTAAGCGGTCCGTTCCGTGCTACAGTGATAACCGAGCGTGTTATCGTCGGCCTCGACGGTTCCGATTAATTACGGGCGTTTTAACTCACTACGAACCCCTTACGTGATGCAAGATGGAGAGTCAAACAAAGGAAGGACGCAGCGAAACGGGGAACAAGTTCACACAAGCACTTTATTCACACAGACACAGACACAAAGCAAGCACGTATATTACAGTCACAATAAAAATGCACATATAACAGTTAAAACAAAAGAAACAATGCAGAGCTACAACCGAATAAGACCGACACACGGCAACACTTAAACAGTTCTACTTTACAAGACACGGCACCACAAGATCCATACAAAAACCCCGAAAAGAAATGGTGACTTCCCTTTGGGCCGTCGAGTCCCTCCCCCACGTCCGTCGGCGTGGTCGCGTCTGGCCGCGACTCCGTGCCCTGGCGTGGTAGGCGAGTCCTCTCCGGCGTGCCTCGCGCCGGCACGTGTTGGCCGCTCGACGCCACGGACGGGGTTTCCGGCGCTATCTCAACGCGGAAGAAGGGGGGGGGGGAAAACGTTGTTGCTCGAGGTCGTGGTGTGGGGAATGGCAGACGCTCCGTCCCGCCAGCGGGTCTCGGGACCGCACCACAGAAGACCAGGCCAGCGGCCACCACGAAGAGAAGAGGAAGAGCGAGCCGGAAGAGACGAAGAGAGCAAGAGGAAGAGCGCCCCGCCCGTGTCCGACTTTTATAGCCCGGGGCTCCGCCCTTCACTCCGCCCCCGTTTTCGGCTCCACCCTCCTTCGAGAGGGTTCTCGAAGAGGGGCGTTCCCTCACCCCGACCGCCTCACGCTGGTCATCCACCAATCGGCGGCGAGCTGCCCCTCCCCCTTCTCCTCCCTCACACCAAGCGCGGAGAAGAATGGCGGGAAAAACCCACCAGCATCGTTGGCAGTTTTCGTTCATTTGAAATCAAAGATAGGGAAAGAAAAGCGACTAACTCAAAGCGTCGCAGCCCGGATGGATCACATAAATTCCCTCTATACAACGGGTTTGGGCTAACTACACATGTACCTATCGAGATATCTCACCTAAGGGCCCTTTATGGTGTAACGCGAATTTCCACAGCCGTAACAATATCCATCACACAATCTAAACTGTAACACACCGTATACATATCCATCACACAATCTAAACTGTAACACACTGTATATATATCCATCACAACATCTAAACTGTAACACACTGTATACATATCCATCACACAATCTGAACTGTAACACACTATATACATAATCCATCACACAATCTAAACTGTAACACACTGTATACATATCCATCACACAATCTGAACTGTAACCCCTATATACATATCCATCACACAATCTGAACTGTAACACACTGTATTACATATCCATCACACAATCTGAACTGTAACACTCGTATACATATCCATCACACAATCTGAACTGTAACACACTGTACACATATCCATCACACAATCTAAACTGTAACACACTGTATTAATCCATCACACAATCTGAACTGTAACACACTGTAAATATATATCCATCACACAATCTGAACTGTAACACACTGTACACATATCCATCACACAATCAAACTGTAACACACTGATACATATCCATCACACAATCTGAACTGTAACACACTGTATACATATCCATCACACAATCTGAACTGTAACACACTGTATACATATCCATCACACAATCTGAACTGTAACACACTGTAACATATCCATCACACAATCTAAACTGTAACACACTGTATACATATCCATCACACAATCTGAACTTAACACACTGATACATATCCATCACACAAATCTAACTGTAACACACTGTATACATATCCATCACACAAAATCTGAAACTGTAACACACTGTTATACATATCCATCACACAATCTGAACTGTAACACACTGTATACATATCCATCACACAATCTAAACTGTAACACACTGTATACATATCCATCACACAATCTAAACTGTAACACACTGTATACATATCCATCACACAATCTAAACTGTAACAGTAACACACTGTATTGAACCAAGCAGCAGTTCCATCACACATATGATGTGTTTTGGATATCCATCACACAATTACACTGTGACCTTTCCCTTTTCGCACTTTATCGATCTGTCTGGTTATTATTGGAGTTTATACAGTGCACTGCACTGTACAGTAAGGTACAGTAAGAGACAGCTCAAACTTCGAAATAGCATTTCAAACTTCCTGTTTTTTGACCGAGATTGACCTTATGTTTTTGAGTAGATTGCAATGGGCTGCAGGGATGATGTTGAAGGAAAGATTTCTTTTCACGGCACAATGCGTGACCTGAGAAGAAGACAAATGTCTATCAAAAGTAAAGTAAAGCTGTTAGGCCACATATTTATTTCCTCTGCCACCATAGGTGGACGGACGTTTTCACCCGTTTGTCTGTTCGTTTGTTTGTCTGTTAGCACGATGTCTCAAAACGTTTTGGATGGATAATGACAAAGCTTGATTCGATTTTGGTTCAGGTGCGGATGCAGATCTGGCCTATCAGTGGGATACAAAATGTACACTGTTCAGCCAGGAGGAGGTATGCGCTCTCCCGAGTGCTCTTCTTGTTTCATATGTTCATATGAAATGGTGGGGGAGGGATGGTTTGGCAAGATGGTAGTTGGGAGGAGGTACACCTGCAGCAGCAATTATTGAAGTCTTTCCACATTCATCTAATTTTGTTGATCCATACAACATTGAGCACTTGGCATAAAACAGAATCCCTCCTTCCACCAAGCCAAGGCCCATTGTTCAACCTTTTTCATTGATAACACGTTGTTGAATAATCTCCTTTAAATTAGCAGAATTTCTATTGGTGTTGAGTTTATGAGACTGTGATGCAGCCTACCCATAATAACCCTCCTTGCTATTGTGCAGACTTGGTATATTGAGTCTTCAAGCCATCTCCGAGAGCAATCGGCAATGGTGGATGACCGCCATGGATGGGCAGGAACCGGTACGCCCGAGTCTCCTCCTCCTCCTCCTCCTCCTCCGCCTCCTTATCCTTCTTCTCTTCCTCTTCCTCTTTGATCCTGTTTACTTGCACATCTCTTCTTGAGCAATGAAAATTGGACATAAGAATTTTGTTTTATTCATTTGCTTATTTGCCTTTAAGTTAATAGTTACATTTGATGCTTTTATCAAGGTGTGGAGGTGAGTCAGATATCTGAGAGAACGTACCAATCACAGAGATATTTTCACCAAAGGGAGGAGGCATAATCTGCTAATGAGAAATGTTTTTTGGCCATTGAATGCATTCGTGTATGTTTGGGCTCAATTCCACAGGTTTATTACAAGGGTGACTCCAAAGGTAACGACTGTATATCTATTTAACATTGTTAGCTTTTGTGATTTTAAATTCACACAAATGGCAACAATAAAATAAATGAGACACTTTGCACCAACCTCATATAGTCCACACGGCTGAGCTCCGCGATTAGCTGCCACCACCAATAACGACGTGTCTACATTACGTACCATGATCAAATATCACAACTGCAGCAACTATGTGCCTTTATATAGTTTGTTTGAACATTGGATCCAGCATTTTCCTCAATTGTTATTGTGATTACAATACTCCGATGAGGTCATTATTTCTCGGATATGCATAACATTTACATAATTGAAGGAGGAAATCAATGCCTGTTCCAATAATATGGAACACTTGGAGCAGACATTTCAAAATGGGATCGACAGTCTTCTGTTAAACTAGGTTCCCACTATCACGATGCGTGGCACGATTGAAATTGTGGTCTTAATCGTGGACTAATCGTGGTGATCCTATCAGATCTTATCAGATCTTGAGGTCAGTCGTGGCAATCGTGTTAATCGTAGAAAATTTTTGAACAGTTCAAAAATTTTCTACGATCAATTGTCAATCGGGATCATCGTATCAGATCGTATTGCATCGTAACAAAGCGCGACAGATCGCATCTAACCGTGCTTCCTAATCGTGGTGATCGGGATTGATCTTTGACAAGACAAACACCACGCTCTGTGAGACCACGATTTCTATCGTGCCGCACATCGTGATAGTGGGAACAGACTTTCAGAGAAATTCCATGATCAGCTACGAATGGCCAATCGTGGCGTTCGTAACGGATCGCATGACAGTGGGAACCTAGCATTAAGGAACCACACAAACCCCTTAAACTTAAACTTGGAGGAAAAAAAAATCACTTTTAACAACATCTGATAATCTGTAAATGTCGGGTCGACAATTGTATCCAAATCTATCGAAGTGAACATAAATTTTCTCATCCGGGACCTCCAAATGAACAATAAAATATCACTCGCGTAAGATTGGAGTGTCGGAGGTGAACTCTGAATCGCCGTCGCCCGGAGACTGCAAAGTTATTGATTAGGAGCTATTCTGTGGATAAATTACACGACGATGTAATCTTAATACCTTGGCTCTGAACAATGAAAACTTGTCACAAGCCATCTCAATTTTGTTCTCAAAACTTTACCAAGTGATCTCTAATAGTTCCAGTCGATCAAACAGTAACTGAAGATTACATATAAATAATCAGAAGAAGTCCTGTTAATTTGATTGAGAAATTTGATGATGTGTTTGCTTTGATTATTACCTCACACACGTAAAGGGGTTAAGCAATTGGTTCATGTCCATCCGTCTGTCCGACCAGTTTATGATCTAGGAACAACTTATTAAATCGAATGTTGTATTTTGAAGATGAATGGGAAGACGAGTTTGCCGTTTTACCATATTCTGGCTCGAATTCGTCCCGAACGCACCTGCCCAGAGAGGAGTGAGATAATATTATTTTACTGTTTGCCTGCCTGGCGGTGAAACAAAATTGAAAAACCATTCCGAACAGGAAATTTACTGTTTCGAAGGACGTTATAAAGGTCACAAACAACAGGCACGAAGAACTAATGTAACGTGCTGTTCGGGTGATGCAATAACCACTGGGTACAATGGTAGTAAAATCCGGAATTTATTTATTTCTACACCTTCAAACCTTTATTTAAATTTAATGATATACTTTAAGACGAGAACACAAATCTCCTTCATCATACTTCCAAGAACCATGCAATATATCGATATGTAGCACGAGAGGGGCCGCCAATATGGCGATGTACGATGGCCTTGCCATTCATGAGTTTCCCCTTTACCGATTTGTTTTATCATGATTAATTTAATGAATGCGCTCGAATAATCACGGGTTGGTGAACTATTTTCCACATTTCTTCACCTAATTAACATGGGCCGTCAACACCAACTCCCTCAAAAATCATCTCCATCATCATCACCACCATCACATTATTTGATCAAGTTTAGCAAATGTAAGTTTCATGATCTCAATAGCTCGAGAAAATGAACTTAATTTTATGTTCTTCTCAACTCTTTTATTCATTAAAATAAATAACCCAAAAATGAATGTCCAGGCATGTTAATTAAGGGTACAGTTTGGACATCTTTATTTAAAGTTGAAGTCCCTAACCTCATTTTTCCCCATTACCCCCTAAGTTTGTGGATTTGCGGTTCACGGTGATTTTCAAGAACATAACCCCCGCGAATGGCAAGGCCCTCCTGTGTATACTTAAACACTGCCCAGGGTAGCGTGTTCCATGAGCTCTCTAGTTTGTCATTGCCATTGCATGACTCGTAGCCCTTGAACCAGACCCCAAAATTTTTGTCATCGTTATCAGTCAGAGGGAACAAAGCTAATTGTGATTTTGGGGGGGGGGGGGCAAGGCAAGGCTAGGGTCCCAAGAGATGGAAACTGTGATAGCAGTGTGTAGCTCTATGCCTTCTCTGTTTTATCACTCAATATACAACCCTACCCTTGAGGTTGACGCTTGCCAGATTTTTCACCCAAAATGTAGAGGGTCATTGTCAGTTTATGGTGTATAAAGATTGGACATAAGAGTTTTCACCAAAGCTTTGTCTCTTGTTGGCAAGGCTATTAAATTCCTCATGTAATTCCTCAAAAGTATGCACCAATGATAAATATCATGGCCACAATGAACTTTCAAATGTGATAGAAATAAGCGGCCAAAGGCACTCAAATTTTTTTTATTTTTTTTTACAATCGTACAAGGTGTTCCAAAAAGACCCGGACAACTTTGGTTGTTTATTCAGAACCCCGAATGAGAGAATGATGCCCTTTGGTTTTTGATACAGAAACTCATAACGTTTTGTTCACACCATCAATAAACTTCAACGTGAGCTCTGTTTATCGCATGCAGGACATCAAGGCGGTACACAGGTTCTTGCCATGTTCAGCTCAGCATGTTTGCGTCCACCAGTACACGCGCAGCTGTGATCCGAGAACAAAGATCCTGCAGGTTTGCCACCTTGGTGTTGTAGACAATATCTTTGACAAACCCCCACAGAGAAAACAAATCAAGGGGGCTATGTCTGGTGATCATGGGGGCCAGGCGGTTGGTCCGTCTCGGCCGATCCACCAACCTGGAATTTTTTCATTCAGGATGGCTCGAACGACTCAGGCCCAATGAGGGGGAGCACCATCCTGTTGGAAAATGATGTCGGGTTGCAGGTCCTCAATCTGTGGGAAGGTGAATCCTTCCAACATGTTCTTGTAAATTGTTGAGGTCACTGTATCCTCTGCAAAGAAAAACAGACCCACCAAGTTGTCATGGAGAAGGCCACACCACACATTGACCTTTGGATCGTCACATGTGTTCAATGACCATGTGGGAGTTTTCAGAGCCCCAGATACTCACATTGTGCCGGTTGACAGTCCCAGATACATGAAAGGGAGTTTTCAGAGCCCCAGATACTCACATTGTGCCGGTTGACAGTCCCAGATACATGAAAGCAAGCTTCGTCTGTGAACATTACCTTTTTCAGGTAATCTTTGTCATCCTCGAGATACGACAGCATTTCCGAGGCAAACGCCTTGAATTTGGGTGCATCATTTGGTTTGAGTTCCTGCAGAATCTGCACCTTACAGGCATATCGCTTCAGTCTTTTATTCAAAATCCTGTGTATAGTGGTGGTTGGTAGTCCCAGTTCTCTGGATGTGTGTTGGATTGATTTTCTGGGACTTTGTTGAAATGATCCAGACACTCGTGTGGATCTTGTGCTTGTGTGTGGATCTTGTCTACTGCACTTGTGCTTGGTCGACCGGGACTTTTCTGTTTCTGAGAACTTCCGATCTCCTTAAACCTCTTGTACCACTCTCTGATACTGGTCCACGATGGTGGATTCCTTCCATACCTTGTAAGGAAATTACACTGAACGTACACTGTCGGATCTCATCTTGATGACCCATCTGACGCACTGAGCTCTCTCTCTCCTGTGGAGTGGCAATTTTCTTTTACATTAAACCACCAGACCTGAAAATAAAGAAATCTTCATGAGTTTCTGTATCATATAAAATTAAGGGTGTCATCTCATTTGTGGAACTAAATATATAAACAACCAAAGTTGGCCAGGTTTTTTTGGAACAACCTGTATATTTTTACCCTGCTCTCATGAAGCGAAAAGTGGGGTTAATCGAATTAAATATTCAACGACAGCATTCATCAATAATTATTGATGAATGCTGTCGTTGAATATTTAAATTGAAAATGTTATCAAAATGCTAGGAAAGGGCTCCAAGGACAAATTATAATTTCTCCTAGGAGCCCTTTCCTAGCATTTTGATAACGTTTTCAATCTTATCTGACATATGGTGACAAGTATGTTCCTCATTTTATACACTGACCCTCAAATTACGATTCTCGCCAATTTTGCGACTGAAATGGGAATGCGACGCTCTTGGTAATAACGATTCAAAATTATTAAGTGTGGTGACCCAATGACTCTTTGGACGAGTTACTTACCACGTGGTGCACAAAATATGATAATTCAAACCATAATATTATGCTACATTGGTGCTGTGACCAGGATATTTCCAGAAAATGACTTAATCAACTTGTGTATATCCACACTACATGTAAATAACTCGCTTATCATGCTTATTATTTTATTAATTTGTGCTCAGGAATCGTATTGCAAAAGGTAAATTGTACACAAACTCGTTTTGAATGAAATATATATTTAAGACACAGTGGATAGATACATCCTCCATTTACACTATTTCTTGCAGAAAAGTATGGTTATATATGTACATACAAAAGTGACGTTTATTCTGATTTCAGTACTTATATTTCTCCGTGCAGTCACATATCTGTTCAACACAGTACATGAATAGAAACAAGTCAAGGTGTGCAAGTCACAGAAGCTCTTGAGAATTTAATCTATAAATCATATATTATGTGTGGAGCATAGTAATGCAAATTGTTCTCGATATCCAGCCCATGGACTAAATTGGCTTGAAATGGTAGTAGACGTATATACTCGTATAGATCTTCAAAGAATCTTTTTTTTAATTTTTTTTTCTTAAAAGAAAATCTAAAATTATCCAAATCTTTGCAGATTTACGACAAAACTTCGATACAGCGGCAAAGACGGGAAGAAAGTAAGTTTTTCTCACCCCCTTGTTAACACAAACACCATAAACTACTGTGGGTTTTTTTGACAAAATGCAATTGCTCATCGATCACCATTTTATAATAATGTTTATCGTTATGTGCTGGCAGTGGTTCTCGATGAAACCGGGTTCGAGTTCGTCAAAATGTGCTTTGAGCTCATCGAGAAAAGGGGTGAGAGGACGTCTCTTTTCTTTCGAATCGATTAACACTTCCGGGTCATGTCGCTTGTGCAAGACTTCCTTGATAGAGCAGCTTTACACTTTGTTTTTGGATGCAGTCAAGGTTCGTGGAAGAGCTAGAACACAGGACGGATCGGGACGCAACAAAAAAGGAAATGCCAACAGCAGGGATGAGGGACAAAATAAACGGCGATGGACAAACAAGGGATGCGGGAAACGAGGGTAGGAGAGAACACAAGGGTGGACAAGAAGGATGTTAAGCAAAAAATAAAATTTGGAGGGGTGTTTAATGAGTGTAGAAAGGATCATGGTTTTGGATTGGGGGGGATGTGGGGGTGGGTAGTGATTGAGATGATGGTGAACAGTGATCTTGAAGACCTGGAGGTAAGAATGGCACTGAAGAGAATGTGGAAACTCATTCCACAGGCAGGAAAAAGGAGGAGCAAACAAGTGGAGGTGAGCAATGAGTTCAACTTGAGGGGGTTGCTGGTGGACCGTGTGCACCCTGCACATACCTGGGGGGGTGGGAGGGGGAGAGCACAAGAGGGCATAGGGTGCAAGACCAGAAAGGAGCTTCGGGTTTTTTTTGGGGAGACCAACACCTCCCTGTCTGCGATGGCGAAATGATAGGCTTATAGACTCAGGTTCAGCACAGGAGATGCCAATGATCTTGAAGGCCTTGGTTTCCCTGGTGTCAAGTTGAGCAAGGTGTGAGGCAGGAAAGCCAGCCCAAAGGGGAGAGCAGTACTCCATCAGACTGCAGATGAAAGCCTTGTCGATGGGTAGGAGTTCAGGTATGCCAAGGAAGGACTTTGTACGACGGAGGATACGCAGTCGGCAGCTGGCTTTGGAGGCCAACTTAGAAATGTGGTTTGCCCAAGAAAGATCATGGTTGATAATGAGACCCAGGAGGTTGAATGGCAAGAGCGAGATAGATAGATAAATAAATAAATAAGTGTGTAGGATTTCCCAGGATACATATTCCAAGTGTTTGACCAGTTTGTGATATTGTCAAGGTCTGAAGAGAGGGAGGAGGCCTGTCTACCTGAAGGATGGGGGCTGTCACAACAGTGGGTGGAGTCATCAGCAAAGAGATAGAGGATAAAGTCAGATAGATCTTGGATGAAGATTAGGAATTGGATGGAGGCCTAGAACACTGCCTTGGGGAACTCCAGCCTTGATAGGAAGAGGAGATGAAAGGATTCCGTCAAGTGCCACATGTTCGCTACGAGAATAGAGGAAGTCAGTAAGCCGTGTGGAGTTGGCCTTGGATGCCATAGGTAGAGGGTTTGAGAGGGAGAGCAAGGTGAGATGTTAGACGATCGAAAGCTCGAGATATGTTCAGAGAGACGGCCTGATATCATGCCCAGACATTGAGGACTTCCATCTATTGTTTGGAGATTAGAAGCATCGTGTCAAAGGTAGAGTGACCTGGTCTGAATCTGAATTGATGATCTGAGATGAGGTTTTTGGAGATTGGAAGTAAGCTGATAAGTCTGTTGTTAAGGGGATCAGTTTTTGCACCTTTTATGTAATGCAGTGATGTTGGCAGATTTCCAAGCAGATGGAAGATGACCTAGGGCAATTGATAAGCTGGAATGGGCACAGAGAGGAAGTGCAAGAGCAGTAGAGCAGGTTTTTAGGACACGTGAGCTGATGCCGTCCAGTCAAGTTTCAAAATCAGCATCGAGGGTTGATAGAAATTTCTCCACCTTCTCAGATGCAAACATAAAACAGAGTCTAGGAGCAGTTGGTATGACGGGGAGGGGACGGGGGGTGGGGGGGAGGGGAGGAGAGATAATAGAGATAGAGATAGAGATACAAATTTGAAGAAAAAAAAACACAGAAATGAGGCATTCGGCACTTCTCACGAGCAAAGTCGGCTGTGGTGCCTTTTGAAGAGACGGGAAGGATGTAAGGGGAGCACACTAAAGAGAGGACTTAAGGCATCGCCAGGTTGTAGAGGAGGGAGATAAATTTGAAAGTTCATTCATGAGGTTGGACAGATGTTTTCTGGCTCTCTTGAGAGTGGACGCACACTTGTTGCGGGTGTTGTGGAATGATCCATGTTTGCCTTCGATTGGATTTGCCTTCTAGGAGGAGAAGGCAAGTTGTTTCAGAGCAACTCCCGGACCACAGGATTCAGAGTACCAAGGGCAGGGTAAGATAACTGAAGACGAGATGGGATGAATCTGTGCAGAAGGGAGAGCAGATTTCTGTGGAAGCATTCCGAGGCTGAGTTAATATCAGGGCCAGTAGATAAAGGAGACCAGTCCTGAAGTGCAATGGCTGCTTGCAGTCCCTGCCAGTTTGCTTGAGTGAACTCTTTGTCAATGGCTTGAGAGATGTTGGTTTTCACAAGCAAATGATCAGACTAACCAATTGGAGCAGAGGAACAGCAGGAGAAATTCATCTGAGAGATGTAGATGGAGTCATGATCATCACTTTGGAGGACGGTGCAATACACAGACAAACAAGATGTGGGAGCGGAGAGGAACTTGCAGCCAGAGGTGCTGCTGAGGTTTGTGATGTGTAACAGCAGTACACGGCGAGTGAGAATTGGAGTTATCGATGTACAGTGAGAAACGTGAGACATGCGGCCAGGGCGGCGTTCAGGCCAATCAAACCGGAGGAGACAATCGTCAGGGAAGGATCCAGTGCCCTCAGAAAGTATGCACACCCCTTGACTTTTTCACATTTTGTTATTACAGCCTGAATTTGAAATGGATTAAATAAAATAAAAATAAAAATTCGGCAACAATCCACACAAAATACCCCGTAATGACAAAGTGAAAATATGTTTTTACAACTTTTTACAAATCAATTAAAAATGAAAATCTGAAATGTCTTGCATCAATAAGTATTCAACCCCCTTGCTATAACACTCCAAATTGAGCGCAGGTGTATCCAATTTCCTTCAATCAAGTTGGAGAGACACCTCAAGGATGATCAGAGTCCAGCTGTGGCCAGTTATTCAATTCAATTGATTGGACATGATTTAGAAAGAAACACACCTTTCTATATAAGGTCCCAGAGTGGACAATGCGTGTCAGAGCAGAAACTCTACAATGAAGTTCAAGGAACTGTCCGTAGAACTCCAAGATAGAATTGTGAGAAGGCATAGTTCCGGAGAGGGTATAAAACAATTTCTGGAGTGTTAAAAGTTCCCAAGAGCACAGTGAGCTCCATCATTAGGAGATAGAAAGAATATGGAACAACCTAGACTATTCCTAGAGCTGGCCATCCAACCAAACTGAGCAACCGGGCAAGAAGGACCTCAGTCAGTGAGGTGACCAAGAACCCAATGACCACTCTGACAAAACTACAGAGTTCCTTGGCTGAGATGGTAGAACCTGCCGGAAGGACAACAGTCTCTGCAGCACTTCACAAGTCTCGGCTTTATGGGAGAGTGGCCAGACAAAAGCCATTCCTGAGAAAAAGTCACATGACTGCGTGCCTGGAGTTTGCTAAAAGGCACGGGAAAGACTTTGAGAGGATGAGGTAAAAGATTCTGCGGTCTGATGAGACAAAAATTGAACTATTTTGAATTGAGGCGTGACATCTGGTGGAAACTGAGCACAGCTGATCACCCATCTAACACCATCCCCTACTGTGAAGCATGGTGGTGGCAGCATCATGCTATGGGGATGCTTTTCAGCAGGAGGGACTGGAAGACTTGTAAGGATGGAGGGAAAAATGAATGGAGCCAAATACAGGGAAATCCTTGAGAACCTGCTTCAGAGTGCAAAAGACCTGAAACTGTGGCGAAGATTGACGTTCCAACAGGACAATGACCCCAAGCATACAGCCAAAGCAACACTGGAATGGCTTCAGAACAAGAACGTGAAAGTCCTCGAGTGGTCTTCAGAACGAGGCCAGACTTGAATCCCTTTGAGAATCTGTGGAAACGCTTGAAGATTGATGTTCACCGACACTCCCCATACAACTTGACAGAGCTTGAACAAATCTGCAAGGAAGAATGGGAGAAAATTCCCAAATCCTGCTGTGCAAAGCTGATACAGACATACCCAAGAAAACTCGAAGCTGTAATCGCTGCCAAAGGTGCTTCAGTTAGGGATGTTTGAGGGCCACACAGTTAGGGACAGGGGAGGAGGCGCTGCTAGTCGTGTGCTGGAGTGTGGAAAGAAGCAAGGACAGGGAGCGGGATGATGGTGGGAAGCTGGTAGGGTGAACACACTTTAACACATGCCCTATCATTTGACACAGAAACCAGACCTATGCTGAACATTTATCAATGACATAATGAGTCTAATTTACATACTTTACCCCCTATCACCGTTCCTGCAACATGAACAGTCAATTATGAAAAGCATTTTGGTGTTTTTAAAATGTTTATCTGTTTGTTTGTTTGTTTTTTTGGTGTGCGTATATGTGGATTTAAGTTTGATTTCTGTCTTTTTTTTTTTAACTCTCATTGGGATTTCAGAACCTTCAATTAGTGTTATGACCTCTTTGGCATAGGTGTCAGACCATACAGCTGAATCTGGGCTTTGTCTCTTTCCATTAATTTTAATTGTGGTGGATTTTAGATAATCTGAACCGTTTTTGATAATTGTTGTGATTTAATGGTTACACTTCTGCCTTCAACATTTGCTTGCCCTAGGCCTGTTAGAAGAAGGCCTCTACCGGACCGTGGCATCAACGACTAAAGTGCAAAAGCTTCTGGCCCAACTTTCACGTGAGTCTAATGTATAGAGACTGTGATGCTTATTGTGAAACTTGCATGGCTATGGGATAGATGGCTGGCTATACCTGTGAATTTTGAGAACCGAAACCTCAGTCAATTATAATATTTGCAACAGTGATACGTAGGGTCATTCAGTTAGCATATAAAAAATTTGGAGGGATGGTATATAAATGAATGGTTTATTTGAAATTAAACTTGACAGACGTGAGGTTAAATGGCGTGAAATTGCAGAATCACAGAATTACAATCCCAGAAAGCTGATAACAAAACTGAATGAAAACTATAAACAAAGGCCAGAAATTAAAACAAAGCCCTAAAACTCCCAATGGCCCGATTTTACTCTCTTATTGGCCTCGTCAAGCACGCTATCCGTAACGACACTGGTTCCACGGAGATGAGTCGTCCTCGGGCAGTGACCAGGCCAACGTTGCATACGGAGCATCGCGGCAATCGCAGATGCTCCCTAAAGTGCTGGCAGCAGCCCCGCCGAAGAGGCGCTCCACAGGACCCGTTGTACACCACGCGCATTGCTGGACCAGCAACCCACCCTGCCCACAAGTTGGGGCATACCCGTCACTCTTTAACCCCACCCGCCCCGCCTCCTGCTCCCCTCTGACATGACCCACAAAAGGATGCTGTCCTGCATAGCTGCACCCCTCTACCACAGCTCAATCATGGGTGGTGAAGATGGTGGTCAAGTTCATCGGAATTGTATGTGTATGTTTGGAGAAGAAAGCAAATACATATTTTGGGGGGCAACCCCTTAAATGCCCCAAGAGACATTTTTCTAATAATGTCATGAACAAACTTTGGTACGTCCTGGGTATGAATGTTGTCGTGAAGTTTCATCGGAATTGTGTGTATCGTTTAGAAGAAAGCAAATACCTCATTTGGGAGGCAACCCACTCTCCCCCCCCCCAAACCCAGTGAACTCCCTCTGTGGATCCCTTCAGACCCCTTTTTAATTTAATGCCATCACGGGTATGAAGGTGTGTGTCAAATTTCATGATGAAATCGTATGTGTAGTTTCTGAGAAGTTGTTGCAAGTATTTGTGGACGGATGGACAGACGACGTGCCATCCCAGAAGCTCCCTGGAACGACTTTACAGTTGAGCTCAAAACCATCCCTGGGAATATTACTACAAACATCCAACAGTTGGAAGCGGGGCTCAGTGACGATCCTGAAGAGAGCCCTCGGCACAAAACTTTGAGAACAGAAAACTTCACAGGTTGGTCCATGAATCGTGACCCCCTTCCTGAAATGAAGGTGGATACTTTGAGCCTGCCTTGAGAGGACTCCATTCCACATTCTGAAGCTCGAATATGTAGATACCAAAAACACACACACACACACACGCTTGTCCGCGATATTGGCAATTTTTTGGGAATCGGCAGGTTGGAGTCCGTTTTATTACCGACTACAGTACGTACTGTATACAACCCAGAAACCTTGAGTACCTTTCACCGAAAAACAACGTTACATTTAAATAGACGTTTCAGGGAGATGATCACAAACATTAATCTTTATATAAACAGCTGTGTGTGAGGGGTGGGAAAAAATTGGCTCAGTCATTTAGAAAATATGTTAATACGGCAAATAGGTTCAGAAATCGGGTGTTATCAAATATTTGCTTTGAAACTCAAAGAGAAACATTTAACCTTTATAAAGCAAATCCGATAACCAAATGCTTTATAAACAGGCGCGAGGACAATTGAAAACCTGATGGAACCTCCATAAGATACGGGATGAAACTTTGCCACCACGGCACCCGTAACAGGCATGGCATGTCCACACACCCACGGAGAGTCCGTACAGATCCAAATCTACCCAAATTTACCACGTCCGTGTGTGCTGTATACTGTATGTACCTCTACCTTGGAGTAACAGACGACTGCACATCCCGATCAGGACACGAACTGTACTGTACAGCTCGGTAAGTGGCTTAAGCATTCAAGCGTTCCAACGGAACTTGGCAAGCGATTACCAATTGCCCTGGACACAACTATGCACTCGGAAACGCCCATGCAATGTCTGAATTGGACAAATCAACACTTTTCTGGGGAGTCGGAACTGGGTTATCGCATGTGCGCAAATGAAATAAAGCCACGAACGCTGGCGTCTCCAGGTGTTTATAACATTGCAATGTACCCAGCGATTCGTAGCTGTGATGAACAGGCATTCGATCATGTGAGTGAGGAAAGTGAAAAAACAACTTTATCGTGAAGAGATCGTTGCGGCCTGTTCCAAGTCAAAGAAAGCATGGTTGAGCAGACCAAAAAACATGGCGGCTTCAGACCCCCCCAGCGAGGTAACCCAGGAAACGCCTTAAGACCCCAGAGAGCGAGGTGGCCGAGGATCACCTGATGAAGGATATAATTAATTAAATAGGCCGTTAATTATCTTCAAAAGGGGTGTTTTAATTAACCCATACACACAATTTACACTCCACTTCATCGGAGTTTTCATTGTGCAGTGGTTCTCAACCTTTTTTGCACCATTTTCACCATATGTCAATGTCATTCCCCCTTTCCAAGATTGCGACTCAAAAGGTGCATTCCATATAATATGCATATAGGCCATGCGCCAGACCCGGTAATTTGTGGCCACCGGTACCATCCGAGGGAATAATGCTCATCATAATTTTTGACAGGGTGTACCTCTCTACAGTCAGAAACGATGTGATAGCATTGCATTGGTGGTAGCCTTTTGTGTGTTATTAGCCGTTTAGTAACCCATCCCAAAATAAACTTTTCTGAAACCAGCGTAAGACAGAAGAAGACATTCTATTTAAAACTAATGGTTCTCTCTTATTATTGGCTATATCTTCTTGAAAATCGTTAGGCACGTAGCTCATGTTGTTTGCTTTTCAAAACAGTTGTTAAAACTAGCCGAGCATTTAGTGTTTGCAATTACAGGCACTGATAGTCCAGTGCTGATACATTGCAGAACATATGATTTTGTTTTCATAAAAGTGGTATGGAAGTTTTTTGCCCATACCTTTTTGTTTTGTGGGCTTCTCACAGGAGATCCTGACACAAAGACTCAAGCATACAGAATCAGCACTCGGTGCGTCATTTAGCCAGGACCTCATATACACTGTGACATGTGGACAGCATAAACCACCTAAACATCTACTGCTTGCTAATTCGGTTAAAACACTCACTGGAAACGTTGAGCTCATCCAGACACTGAACAAGCTTGGGCATGGTGTGTCTTACTCTCAGCTGGAAGAGAACGATACTGCTCTGTGTCTTCAAAAGTTAGCAGCAGGCTTCAACCACAGAGTTGTACTTCCAGCCTCCATCAAACCTCATGTCTTCACCAATCTTGCATGGGATAATATTGATAGACTTGAGGAAATTCTCACTGGAAAGGGTACATCACATCGAGTCAATGGCATCGCGGTACAGGCTAATATTTATGGGCTACATCTCCCCAGAGTTTAACTTCCGCGTATTGAGAAACTGAAGCAGAGATCAGTCACCACTGAGCACCAAGAGCTGGAAGTATATGTAGCTGGTGCACGTGTGGGCCCACAACCTCTCTCAACCAGACGACCATTTCCAGGAAACCAAGCAAGCTGCTCAAGCAGCCTGCAATAAGAACCTGGTGTGGATTTCTTAATAAATTTGCTAAACACCCATGTAATTATATTGTTCGATAACTTTTATTTACTTTCCACAATAAATGATAGACAAATACTTTTCTGAAGGCGGTAAGATTTATCACACAGGAAATGGATACTGATATATAAGTGTCACCAATGACATACCTTTCAACCTTGGCATGTTTAGCACTTTTGTTGAGAAGCAAATGATCCTAGCAAAAGGTGAGACAAATTTCAATGTTAATGTTTGACTGATAAAAAAAGATGTTAAGTTGAAGTAGGATGTCTTACCTTGTACTGGCCATTTTGAACAAAAGCTTATTTAAGGGTAGGCATATAAACAGGGTGAAAACACACAATAAGCTACCACCGATGCAATGCTATCACCTATTTTCTAACTCTAGGGTTGTATACCTTGCCAAAAATCACTATGAGAATTATTCCCCCCAGATGGTACCGACCCAACCCTACTGGCTCATGGACTAATATAATATTGAAATTTTTTTATTTTTTCTATATTAGTACATATACATTTACTTGGATTATTTTTATAGTGGAGTTTTACGAATTTAATAGCAGTAGAAAATGTTGATGGATTTAAAAAGTTGAATAAAAGTAGTTGTTTTTTATATTCATAACTAATTACTTAACAGACTAAAGTTACTGAAGCATACTTCAATAAACAAAAAGTTCAATAGAATGCCAGGGTATTGTAATTCATTTTATTCTGATGAAGATTACAGTCAATTAGAAACCTGTGATTGTTTTTCCTTCGCTAATTCTTGGATACGCGGAGGAGTGCTTGAAAGGGCACAACACAGGTCATTTTCAACCTCCAATCTACTTCGTTGCTTCGTTTTCATTTGCAACAGAGTTGAAAAGCCTGACTCACAAATATGTGTCGACACAAATGGAAGCAATGCATGGATATCTCTTTCCACCACTTTTGGGTAGGAATCGCACATCAAGGGCCAAAATTCTGTGATTGATTTCTCATCGAACATATCTATTGCTCCCGAATCAGTCTTCAGCTCCAGAAATTCATCTTGAAAATCATCAGGAACTTTTTCAACTGACAATTTAAATGGATTTCACACTAAATCCAACTCCTCATCACTGAGTTCAGGAAAATATCGGCTGAATTCATTTTGCAGTGCTGCGAAATGCTGCAAAATTTCATTTTTTGCAAATTCTGGAAACACTTGGTCTTCACCACCAGCAACAAGAATTGATGACAGTTTCTCAAACATTGCAACATTTTTGATCTTGACCTTTCTCTTCAAATTTTCCAGCTTGCTCATTAAAGCTTTCAAGGAATCCATGAATTTCATGATGTTTGTATTCCTTCCTTGCATCTGAAGATTCAGTTTATTCAGCTGCTCAAAAATGTCAACCAAATAGGCAAGGCGCATGATCCATTCCTCATCATCCAGCCAGGCAAAAAATTGGTGTGATGCTGGTGTGATGCCTCAAGGCAGCAATCAAATGGCAGGCCCGAGTGTGATGGAGAATGGAACGATCAACACCATGGGATGCCCCAAGGAAGGTATCAGCCAACTTGCAGGCGCAAGGGTGATGGAGTGTGGAACAATCAACTCCCGAAGCCCCTCGATGGCTTTGTCTTCTTGCTGACCTTTTGAGATCTCAGCTCAAAGCATTTGGCCCTCAGTTAACCATCAGGAATTCAGGCTCTTTTCTGTAAAAAAAATCCCTTCCTTGTGGCTTTCTGAGTCAAAGTTCAAAGCAGCTCTCCAAGAACAGGAATAAAATCATATGACCAATTCCCCATTTTTGCCACAAACAGCCAATCACAGGATCTCAAATTTTGGGTCAAACCAAGTAAGTCAAACTCTGAGAGGTGAGGAAGAAGCATTTAGGGCAAAACCAAGTAAGTCAAACTTGGGGGAGTGGGGGGGGGGGAGAGTGGGGGAGTGAAGAAGAATAAGCTAGACTAACGGTCAGGATTCAAACCCAGGCTAGACAGCTTAGATTCAAACCCAGGCTAGACAGCAAACCCAGACTCTTCGAGCGAGCATTCTTACCTCTTGGCTATCCTGTCGTGATGTGGCAATTCAAGGCTTTGTAACTGAATACATTTTCAACTCATTGTAATCATGGAATTTATTTTGCCTTCCTAACTCCGGAGATGTCAAGCCGCTGTATCACCATGGAAGCTTGTCAATGAAACTTTAAAAAAACAAAAACGAAACGTTTAATTTTTTTAATATGTATTGTAGGTATACTGTCTATGAATATATTTACATTAATCTTTTAGAAAGAAAGCAGATCGCACTTCCTTGGAGTTCTCTTGGTATACATGATATCTATGATATCTACTGCAGATAGCTGAAAGATCAAGAGGCCATTCTCAAATGAACTTGTTGTTTTCGAATCGGGTTTTGTAATTGTTCCTTTTGGGACTCCATTGTTATGCTTCTTGAAGATTGCCGTTCTGTGATGGAACTGAACATGGAAAACGAAGACATCTGGGACGTTAGAACTCTGTGCTCCACCGTCAAGGCATACCTAAGGTCAGTTAAAAACTCTTTTGAATCACGATTTTGATTTGCTGACATTTTATGTCTTATTTGCAGTTGTATGTACCGTAATTGCGAAAACATTACTTTTCTTAATCAACCTCTTGTAATTATCATTCATCTTCTATTCATGACATTGGATCAATTTTGATACAATCCAAACACTCCATCTGGCCTTCTTGATCCATAACCAATAGTTTTGTTTCTTCTTCAAGTAAAAATGGAAAAATAAAAAATACAATTAAAACAATTGATTTTATAATTGTTTTTAATTGTTTTATTTGTATAATTTTTGGCCCATGTGACATTTGCATTTGCAATGCCCGATCTTGCTTCCGCATCAATGTTTCCACATGCAAACTTTGCTTCCAAGGTGTACACACACATTGCGTTAACTGTGTTTGTGTTTACGGTGGAGTTTGCTTCCAAAGTGAACACAGTTAACACAAACACAGTTAAATTGATGAGTTTAATGCTGTACGTGTTGACTGTATACTTGTTCACTGTGTACATGTTAGTGGTGTTTGTGTTAATGATGGAAGTTTGCCCCCAAGGTATCCACACTCAAGTTAACTATGTTTGTGTTAACGATGGAAGTTTACCTACAAGGTGTATACAAACTCATTGAGTTAACTGTGTTTGTATTAACGGTGTTTGTGTTAACGGTGGAAGTTTGCTTCCATGGTGGACACAACACGAACAGATTTAACACGTATACCGTTAACATGAACACAGTTAACACAAACACAGTAAACTTGATGAGTTTAATGTTGTACGTGTCAACTGTAACAACTGATCTAACCTTCAGAAGACCAACAGAGTCCATGTACCATCATTGATGTTTCCCCATCCGGAGAGCCCTAAAGTGATATCCTAGTTTTAAATACCATTTGTTAACTTTTTGTGTTTTTCTGTCGATTCAGATTATTACTTGAACCATTGATGACTTTCAAGCTGCATCAACGTTTCATCACAGCTGCAAGTATGCATCCCACACTGCTGTCGGCCATCATACATT
>CM068954.1:3878568-3900789 GCA_035128595.1 Eptatretus atami
AAAGTCAATCAACTCACACCTGTTTGATGGAGGTGGAAAACGCTGTGTTGGACATCATTCCAGAATATCCCATAAATGCTTGATTGGGTTCAGCTCTGTTGATGAGAAAGCCATAAGTGGATAACATCAGTGTTATGCTCATCAAACCATTGGGCAACCACGTGCTCCGTGGATGGGGGCATTGTCATCCTGCAAGACACTCTTCCCAGCAGAAAATAAACATTGGGACCATACTCTGTGCAGAGCGTTGATGCTGGCACTCATTTTGCCGACCTCGGAAGGATGACAGGCCGAGTTAGCCCCACCTGCTATTAATTCAACAGCTGAGTGGGATTTGAACTCAGGACCCTAGGATCCCAAGCCCACCACCCTAACCATTAAGCCAACACCGGGCATACCAGAATCCTTCACCGTTTAAACAAAGTACTCAGGGTTGTAGAGTTCTTTAGGTTGGCACCACACGTACACTCGTCCATTTGTTGAGAACATGGTGAAGGATGATTCATCTGACCATATCACATTTCTCTACTGCTTGGTATTCCATTTTCTGTGCTCTTTGCACCACTGGACTCGCAAACGTGCATTGCAAGGTGTGATTCTTACTTTCAAGGTGAAGCGTGGTTCGAGGTGAAGCGTGATTAAACCAACAGTGGCTTGCTGTTTGGATAATTTTGAGGTCTGAGGTGCAAAGGGGTTGTACATCGAATAAGAAAATCAAGATGTCGTCCAATAGGGGGCAACATGGAAAGAGCAATAATGGCAATAAAAAGCTATGTGAACTGCAAGGAAGGAAGGAAAGTGACAATAAACCTGCTACGAGAAAGGGGAGTGTTGGTGCTGATGCCGAGAGACATGACTAGAAAAAGTAAAGGAAGGAACTTGGTCAAATGTAAATGGGGAAGCTCTAATTTAGTAGTGCTTGATGATGATTCAGGCATTGAGTGTGAGGTATGCAAATACTGGTTTCACTGCACATGTTAGAACGTATCAATGAGACTTTATGAAACCATTAATGAATTTGATGATTCTGAGACCGGATCCATACACTGGTACTGTAGAACTTGTAAGTCTACCGCTGGTAACATGATAAAAACTAGAAGGGCACTCGGTAGAGCGCATACCTCCGCCACGTAATACCTGATCCACGAGAACATATAGGGCCCAATATATTTTTGAAATATCGTGCTATGTATCGTTTTTGGCCTGATCTCTCAATGGTGAAGAATCGCTTAAAAATTAAATAACTCTCGTATCCAGATTCGGATCTTCAACAAAATCGAATCAATCCGTCCACAACTTTTTGAGATATCGTGCTATATATTGTTTTTGGCCCTATCTCAATGCTGAAGGATCACTTTAAAAATTCTAGTAGCCAGATCCGGATCTTCACCAAAATCTAATCGGTTCGTCCTTTGCACACACCCAACCTGTCCACAAAATTAAATCCGGATCCGTCCACAGATTTTTGAGATATCCTGCACACAAACAAACAGACAGACAGAAAGGGGGTGAAAACATAACTTCCTTCACCTTCGGTGGCGGAGGTAATGATGACAACATTACAAGTGAACCAAGCCCGACTACAAACTGAAATGAAAGACTTGAAGGATGAGATGACAGAGTGCAGACTGTAGATAGAAAGTTAATGAGAACCAGATCCACGTGGAGAAAAAAAACTGGATGAATTCAGGAAGGGAATACCAGTGAATACAGGAAACTCGATCAGTGTGGAGACGGAGGCAAAGATGGACAAGCTGATAACAGAAAAGAACCAGAGAAAAGGAGAAATGATCTCATATTTTTGGGGTTACCAGAGTCTGACAGCCAAATTCAGGAATATCTGAAGGAGGATGATGCAGATAAAGTCAACTAAATTTTGAAGAATGACTTGGAAGTGGAGAGCTACCTCTTCTTTGTACAGGCTTGGTAAACAAAACAGTTGATGCTGCCAGCTCCAGACCACTGAAAGTTGTCATGAGGCAAGCTGATACATGAGATGAAGTGTTGCAGAAAGTCAGAGGTATCGGCAGCAACAACAGAGATAAACCAGTACAGATATCTCGAGACCGAGCAAAAGGAGAGAGAGATGATTACAAAAAGTTACGTAAGGAACTGAAAGGGAGAAAGGCGAACGGTGAGGAGAACCCGTTTATTTGGAATGGACGGATAATACAGGAAACTTTTTGTCGCCGTGAAGGAACCACAGAAAGACTGCACACTGTTGATGTTAATTATTTGCAAACTGAATGTAATACAATGTCTAACCTCACGTTTTTCTCCACAAACTGTGACACGCTTTGGAATAAGAGAGATGAACTCAAAACGAGACGAGAGATACAGTAGCACGAACTGAGATTTACCCGAAGAATATCCAACCAGGGCAACAAGTCCGACCTTGTGAACTCCAGACACAAGGATACTAGATGTTTCTACCAGATGAAGAATGTGCTGTGAAATGAGTAGTGGTGATTTACCTTAAAGACGGCATCTCAGGATCCTCAACATATCTGGATGACGGGAAGTTGGAAGAGTCAGTGTGGGTCCAGATCAGGAAAGGAGACACTCTGCTTCTGTTTGGCTATTTGTACAGGAGTCCAACAAGTAATGAAGCTAATAATAAAGAACTGTGTACACTGTTGGAGAAACCAAGTAGACTGAACTACAGAGTTAATTGTAGTAGGAGACTTCAACTACAGAAAGAGAAACTGGCAACTGAATAATATTCCAATGATTCTAATGCAAGTCATTCTTTCTTTGACTGTGTAAACATGATCTATTGCTTCATCAACACTTACGGGAACCAACGAGACTTAGAGATGGGCAAATTCCCAGCCTCCTGGATTTAGTGTTAACTAATAAGGAAGAGGTAATATCCAAGATGGAAATTGGTCCACCCTTGGGCATGAGTGATCACATGACATTATTATTTCAGATAGCAGTCCAATCACAGAATGAGGAGGTACTAACCAGGGACTACTACCAAGCAGATTACGACAAGATGAGACGAAAATTGAGAGGTTGACTGGGAGCAAGATCTATGAGATACCACTGGAATAGAGGCACGGGGTATATTTGAAAGTACTATTCAGTATTGTATGGAGGACTGCATCCCCTTGAGAAAGAAATTGACCTGGAAATGACCACAGTGGATGAACAAAGCAGCTCTTGGAATCAGTGAAGGAGAACCGATGGTGTTGGGCCAGATATGTAAATCGTAGAAACAAGGAAAGCAAAGAGGGATGGAAGCACTACACGAAAGCTAGAAACATAACAACCTCAACAATTAGACACACTTGAGCAGAATTTGAGAATAAGTTAGCAGAGGAGGTCAAGACCAATGATGAGAGCTTTTGGAAATACGTGAACAGCCAATCAAAGGCTAAGACGGGAGTCCCTGACTTGCAAACATCTGATGGAGACTGGGCAAGGACCGACGCAGAGAAGGCAGAAACTCCCAATGCATACTTTGTGAGTGTTTATTCACAAGAGGATGTGTCAGTAATGCCCAGACAGGAATTGAGATCAGAGGCCGCCATATCTGATTGAGAATTTACTTCACAGGACATAGACTGCCTTCTTGCACACATGGACATTGAGTCTCCAGGACCGGATGGGATACACTCGCGTATTCTACGAGAAACCCGTGAAGAAATTTGTGAACCTCTTCGGATGATCTTCACCAAAGTCATGGAAACGAGCTACAGTAGTGCCAATTTCCAAGAAGGGTAAGAAGTCTAATCCAGCTAACTACAGACCAGTAATCCTGACCTCCGTAGTGTGCAAGTTAATGGAGAAGATCATTCGAAAAGCCCTGATAAAACATATGGCCGAAAATGATTTACTAAGTACAGAGCAACGTGGATTTCACAGTGGAAGATCTGGTGCAAACCAACTACTGGAGGTTCTTGAGGAATGAATAAGAGATCTTGATAGGGGACACAATATTGACGGCATGTACTTAGATTATCGAAAGGCCTTCGACAGTGTGCCACACCAGTGTCTTCTTCGCAAGCTTGAGCCATATTGAATTGAAGGATGTCTACTAAATTGGATAGAGGAGAACTTGACTGGACAATCACAAAAAAGTTCAAGTGAGAAGAAAGTTCTCACACAGGGTGGATGTTGTGAGTGGCATTCTACAAGGAAGTGTACTGGGACCAGGATTGTTCATACTCTTCATCAACGATCTCCCAGAGAATGTTAAATCAAATCTGAAGCTCTTTGCTGATGACACTTAGTGAAATAGAGTTGTTGACCGTCAAGATGATGCTGAAGCCCTTCAAAGAGACTTGGATTCTGTCACTGAATGGTTTAGAAAGTGGTAATTACCATTCAATGAAGATAAATGTAAGGTAGTCCGTTATGGGAGGAAAAATCAGAGATACACAAACTTGATGTCAGATGATTCAGGGCAGAAGGAAGTCAAAGAGGGAAAAGAGGAAAAAGACCTGGGCATTATATTTGATAAAAGTCCAACTTTCAGTACTCAAGCTCCCAACATAGCTAACAGGAAGCTGGGAATCATTAAAAGATCATTCTCAACTCTAAAACAGAAAGGAATTGAACTCAACAAGACCATTCTGAGGCCTACACTAGAATACTGCAACTTTGTATGGTACCCTACATTCAAGAGGGTAGAAGACCAAATGGAGAAAGTACAACAAAGAGCTACCAGATTAATTCCTGATTTATGAAATCTGGAATACCCAGACAGACTGATGGCCCTGAAATTACCAACACTAGCCGAGAGAAGACAAAGGGCAGAACACGTCCAGGTCATCAAAATTGCCAAGAAGTTTGATAACCTGGAGGTCATGAAATTCTTCGAGATGGATGAGGGGTCGAGAACCAGAGGTCAGACTGAAAATTAGGAAATACCACTGTAGAATGAGACCAAGGCAGAATGCATTCTCAGTCCAGAAGCATCATCAACTAGAAATCGCTACCTGAAAGAGCAGTCAACGCAAAAACGGTCAACCAGTTCGTGTCGGCATTGGAAGTACATTGATTGGGAAAATCATCCATTGAAGTCCCAGCCCGACCAGAGGAATACATGTATCGGCGCAGTAACGAGGTGCAAATAAGCATCGCTTCCAACCTCCTACGTCAAAGTAAATCCATGTAAGTGATGAGAGGTTTGTGTACTGCAACCCAACTACAGTATCCTGCTCCATGGAGTTCTTGGCGAATCGTTTTTGATGAAACTCGCTGCTTGTGCCCCAGGTTGAAATTTAGTCAATTGATCTGTGGTTGCCCACCTGCTTTGCCTTGCGCTTCAAATTAATGCACGGATATCATGATCACGGAGTATGCGCTTCCGCCCACCGTTGCCCTTTGCTGATGATGTCTTTTCCCTTGGAGTTCCATGCCCACATCATCTTAGACACCATTGCTCGTGAAACATCGGCAAGTTGAGCTGTCTTTGTCACTGAAGCACCTGCCAAACGCTCCCCGACAATCACCCGTCTTTCACTGTCACCGAGGTCTCCTCTTGCAGCCATGATAGCCATAATCATAGGCAACCAGGCCTGTGCAGCATTTTTATACATGACCCGAAGCATGCTGGGATGCTAATTGCTTCATTTACACATGTGCCACACCTGTGTGGAAGCCGTTGCTTTCAATATACTTGGTGTCCCTCATTTACCAAGGTGTTTCCATTTTTTTTTTTTGTCCACTACCTGTATGTTCAGAAAAAGAAAATGTATTTTTCTCTTTCTCTCTGTCAAACGTATAATGGCTTCCTTTCCAGACTACTTTTGCCATCATCTTTGTACATTTACTGCCCGTTAATTGCAGAAAATTATATAACGGTCAAGGTCGCAACAACCAACCAGATGTAGTTTGCTAGTGTCCACACGATAAAATGTTTCATTACAAATCTTGTTGGTTAAAGTAGAGCCTGTCTCGACTGTAAGCAACGTCCAAACGCAAGCGATAGGGTTGCATGCAGCCAAGACAGGCAACTGATCCCATGGGCACGGGCTCGGCTTCAAACACGACGACGAAGTGTTTTGTTTTTCTCAAAATAGTGGAAATTAGGACAAATTATTTGGAGAAATCACTTTTCGCACCTTTACAGTCATTGGTCACTTTGAAGTGGCATACAAGTACAAACAGAAAATTTTGAGGATGCACTCAAAGGGTTCGAATCATCCAAAATATCCTTCACACAGCAACATGGTGGAGAGGCGCTCGAGCGGAGCAGAAGTGAAACGGTTGTTGATTTGTGTGTGCAGAACTCGAGACGGAGGAAGATAGATTGACGTCTATCCACGGACTTGTGTACGACCTTCCAGAGGACAACAGGACGATGCTGCGCCTGGTTATTCAACACCTTGTGAAGTACTTGAGATTTTTCTCTCTCCTTTGCTTGCGTTGTTTGAACATTTCCGCTCATTAAACTGCGTAACAGTCGCGTCTTATAACAATCGATTGCTGTAGACAGGTCCCAGCCAAGAAAAACAAACAAACAAACAAACAAACAAACATGTTTTCCTGCCAAGATTTTCTCAGTGGTTCCGTCATGCTTCACCTGTGCCCCTGGATTTGCCCTCAAATCCAAAATGGCCACCAGACCCAACTGATTCTCACTTGTACACTTTTTTTTGGCTGGAAAATTGAATCGGATAACTGCTGTTTCTCTTGGCTGACTGTATGGCTACCTTTGGGCTTGGGAGTTGTTTATTTACATTGAGATACACAGCACAGTTCATTTTTTTTTATTATTGAGACCAATCTGATATAGTCTTTAAAATGTGCGAAAAACACAAATTAACACTTCTTTTGTACAATAAGACGAGCGCCAGAACTTTACGAGCATTTAAACATGACATTAACTCACAATGAGTGAATGTTCAGCGATATTCATTCAAGGCCTTTAATTTTACAACATTGTCCATTTGCGTTGGTGTCATTCACCGATGTCCAAATCAGTGTGTCTGGGATTCAGGTGAGTGAACGTCATCACAACTGTCAGAAGTAGCTGAAATCTGGCGTTGCACAATGTCGCTATCACTCTGAAAATTTGTCCTCCCCTGAGTGGTTGGCTTCTTTGTCCTCACTGTAGCTGGAGCCCTTTCTTCTCTTCTTCTTTGGAGGCTGTCGTGACGAACTCGTATTCTCTTCGTCTGCATCATAATCATCGCCTGTCTAATGAGAATTAGCTTTGCTTTACAGATCCTGGTGGTAATATACCACTATGTATTACATTAGCATTAAAACAATCACTGAAAACCATAAAGAAGCTCTGCATTCATACGACTATGACAATTGACAAGCAGCACGAAGTGGTTATTATGCAGCATCTGTACAAATACAAAACTACACGTTCCTGGTTTAGACCTTGTCTTGGTACTAGCCAGCGATAGACTTGGTGGGAAATGCGGGCAAATAAACCTTACTGGCCTGGACCCATCTTCACTGTAAGGATCTGCCGTCTTGTCTCACACACTGGTACCAGATCCAGGCTTGAAGTTGAAGGTCGCTTCTTTTGAGGCGTTCCTCCGAACTACTCTCATCTGGCAGAAGATTGGAACTGGATTTGACTTTCTGCTTGTCCTAAATTTTGGGGTTGACTCCGCTGGGATGTACCACAAGCCACCTACTTACCACACGGAAACCTATGGAATCTCCAAATTCCTGTACCAGCCTCCGCTTTAGGGTTATCGTGTTACTGATTGGTGGATCATCGAGGTCATGGTCTCGGCTCATCTCTTGTGCATCCTCCAGCAATTCTGTCAGTAGCTAGACCTCCTTATCCTCGATAACTTTGCGGGAAAATAATCTTTGAAACTTGTCAGTAATTTGCGATATTTGCGCTTCTTTCTGAGTTTCATCCATGGTGGATTTTTGGGGCTCATACACGTAGTTGAAGTTACCATAACAGTTTTGTGGAAGTAAAGATCCACAGCAAATACATCATAGGACGCTCCACTAAGCAAAACGTCCAAACGCTTGGCTGCAGCATGGTACTTGTCGTCATCGTCATTCAGTTTTAGGTCCATTTGGCTGTTGAGCTTCCTGAAAGCATTTTCCTCTGAGCACCGTCCCACGCCACCATTGCTGTTCTGTTTACTGTCAGCAGGTGTCACCTTATCACAAATAAAGCATACCCGCTTCTCTTCAGCAGGTTCTCTTGGTAGCTCATATGTTTGACTCTTCGTGTCACTGGACCCGACAAAAAAAGGTTCCAAACTCGACTTGTCCGGTTTGAATTTCGAGTTGTCCGGTTTGAATTTCCTTCCGTTTCAATCGATTTCTGAATGTTATTCGGCAATTTTTGTGGACCAACATCTCACTGTGGTGGACAGACAATCTTGACCCACCTTGAATTGGAATTCAGCATAAGGTGGTTCCGAGCGCAAACTCCTGTCAACAGTCTCCCATCTATCAGCAAATTCCTGCAGAGATTCAAATCCAGCTTGATCAACACTTGAAACACCCTCCCCTGCATTCATATGCTCATTGTATAGCTGACACCTGCCTCTCACATCCGATCTGGTGCTCAAAAAGGGGCTGGCCGCCCCTAATGCTAAAGCCAAATAAATACAAAACAGTTACGGTCAAGAGAAATGAAAGACAACATATTTAATGGCTAAACCACCATGCCTTCAAAGTAATACATACAGTCGTCAAGCTGCAACACTATTTTGAGATATACCTGGTGAATATATCCAGCAATCATCGCGTCTGTACTTCTTAGTCTGCACAGGGACGGCTCCGGGTTATCTCGGCAACACGCTTGAGGTAGCCTCACAAACGAACCAGGACTACAACGGAAACCAATATGACTTGTCGTTTCAAATGGTGTTATTTTATAAAGAATGAAAAATTATTGTAACCAATTACAGTAAGCGATCGATAAACTTTTGCCACACTATCAGGAGAAAACCGTAGGACATACAGGCGGCCATTTTACATTTAGGCGGCGAGATTGGATATGTTGCCGACTACAAATGACTACAAAAGAAAGTGCTTGTCCATGGTTCTATTATGCAAACAGAAACAAATGATTTTGTCAGCAATCAAAAAGATTTATAAGCCTCGAATCGGTGTGGAAAATGTGATTTTTGTTTTGCAGCCATATTGGATTTGAGGCCAAATCCAGGGTGGTCCCTCAGCTAAATTGAAAGGGCACAGGCTAAGGATGACAGAATCGCTGAGAAAACCTTGGAAGGAAAAAAATGTTCGTTTTTTTAAATTGGTTGGGACCTGTCTACTCGCAGCAGTGGTGCAACAGTTTCTCGGGGGAAACAAACCAGATTAGTACAAGGTTTACGATAAACAAGGTAGACACGTATCGATTGTGTTACCTGTATGATACCTGGTGCTCCAATCTCATTTGGTTCGATGTTGCATTGCTGAGGTGTTCGCTCCGTTCGACCTCAGGGTGGCGGCTCACAGCAGGGAGAACCGGATGCCCGTCGCCAACCTGGCCGTGTGTTTCGGTCCGAGTCTGCTGCGCGCCGAGCACGAGTCCGTCGCCGCATTGCTGGACATAAAGTTCCAGAACATTGTGGTGGAAATCCTCATCCAGCACCACCAGAAGGTTTGCAGTGGAGACGGAAAACAATTGAAGAATGTGTCAGAAAAATAGAATCCAACAACAAATGATCTTTTAACCTCTTCTGTTTTGTCCTTCCATTTTGTAGATCTTCTCAGTTGCAGCGAGAGGATCGGGAGAGTTCCGTAAAGGGGTTCCGACGCTTCGGAAACGTCGCCAGCATCTCTCGCTTCGCCGACCACCTCCTTACAGTCCTCCCGCACCACCGACGGTACCCCACACTCCTCCAAGCCCTCATCGTGAGTATATTTGGCTTTACCTGCGAAATTAGAGCCAACATGTGCCTAAACATACCATAGGTAACTCGACTGCCTTGAGTCTTTAATGCCATCTTTGTGTCTGAGTGCAGCACGACGTCCTTGCTGGTTATTTTTACCCTAGCCCTTTGTGGACACTCTCGATCAGGTTACGAACGTGCTCTATTGCAAAAGCGAAGTCGAGGCTCATGAAAGAGCAAGAACACAGAACGGGCCAGAATATAAAAGAAGAAGAAGAAGAAGAAGCTGATGGAAAGGGGAGAAACATCAACAGCAAGATAGAGGGACACATGGTGGAAGAATGAGGTAAAGGGAAGGAGGACACAGGGGTGAAGTTGGATACAAACTCAAACACTGTGGAGGAAGGGAAGACCGTGAACGAAACAAAAAAATGATAAGGGGGAGGGTTAATGGGGGTATAAAATATCACGGTATGGATAGGGGTGACTGGGGATGTCTTGAACAGCCATCTTAAAGCCTTGAAAGAAATAATGATATTGGAGAGACTGACGAAGTTATTCACAGGCAGGTAAAAAAAAAGAAGAACGAATGAGTGGAGATGAGCAGTGATCCTGGGTTTAGGTCGTTTATCCAGAAGGGGGTTGCTGGTGCGTGGTGTGTGACCTGCAGAAATGTGGAGGGGACAGAGCATGAGAAGGCCAGAGGGTGCAAGACCAGAAAGGAGGTGGTCGAAGAGAGAGACCCCACCAACCTGTCTGCAGTGGGAGAGTGGTAGGCCCATACATTCAACTTCAGTGTGGGAGATTCCAATGATCTTGAAGGCCTTGGTTTCCACTGCATCACACTGAGCAAGGTGTGAGCTAGGCGGCACCTGCGAAATTAGAGCCAACATGTGCCTAAACATACCATAGGTAACTTGACTGCCTTGAGTCTTTAATGCCATCTTTGTGTCTGAGTGCAGCACGACGTCCTTGCTGGTTATTTTTACCCTAGCCCGACGGTACCCCACACTCCTCCAAGCCTCATCGTGAGTATATTTGGCTTTACCTGCGAAATTAGAGCTAAGGTGTCATTTGTTAGGTGTCACCACACCACTCGTCACCACTAAGGTGTCATTGCTCCTTTGCCTATGGGCGGAGCTCCTTCACCTCCTCAAAGGGTGGAGGAGCTCCTTGTGAGCCAACGGCCATCCATATCTAGTGCCCAACTGTGTCTGCGGGCGTCCTCCTGCAGTTGGGTTACTTTTATTAGGAGGTTGATGGCAGGATTTGCACTCCGGCCACCGTAAAACCCTTCATTCCACAAACACAAAAACGCCAAAAAATCTGAAAACCCACTCCGTGGGAGTACCTCCTGTGCAGCTTCCCTTCGCAGGGCAGCTCACCGGATGACGGGATTGGGGCAAAGCCTTCGGGACCCCCAATCTTTGATGAAAGGAGGGAAACCACGGGGTAACATCCCTGGGTCAGATTGCGGGAGAGTACGTCGGAGTGGTGCTGAGGTGTCGTCCACCAGACGGGGTCTCCTTGGGTTAACCTGAGGCGGTCCCTTCGGGTGGGTGCCTGGAATGTCCTATCCCTAAGAGAGGATGATCACCTGTCTCTGTTATCATCTGAGCTCAAGCGTTTGGACATCGTATTGCAGCACTCTGAGGTTCGGAGACCGGATTGCGGCGAGATAATGGTGGGTGGTTACACCTACTATTGGTCTGGTCGCTCTGATGGTTACCATACTCAAGGAGTTGCTGTAGCTGTGTCCAATAAGCTGACCCCAATGATAATTGAGGTAACACTGTTCAACGAGCGTATTATCAGACTAAGGATTCGTCACCACTTAGTGTCATTTCCCTGGTCTCTGTCTATGCTCCGACTGAGGCGAGTGACCTCACCGTGAAGGACACATTCTACGCCACACTCGAGTCTGTGTTGATCAGTGCCCCAGACGAGATACACTCCTAGTCTTGGGGGATTTCAATGCATCGACTGGAACTGATAGGGATGGTTATGAGACATGTGTTGGTCCCCATGGGTCAGGAAATATGAACCAGAATAGCACTAAGGTCTGGACTTAGGGTGGCTGGTTCATGTTTCAGCGCTGGACTTGGTATTCCAATGCTGGCAGTGTGGCAAAGGAGATTGACCATGTCCTCTGTTGACGGTCGCTGGAGGATGATCCAGAACTGCAGGGTCTACCGGAGTGCTCAGTTCCTCAATTCTCACCACCAGCTTGTTGTAGCAATTCTAAAGCTGCCCTTAAATCCTGGAGAATGGTACCATCCCAGCCGAGGCTGGATGTTGGCAAGCTCAAGGATGAGAGAGTAGCTGAGGAGTTTGCGAACAGGCTGAGTGGACATTTTGGGTGTCTGGGTGCTTTGGGGGGGTCCTGAAGAGTTGTGGAGTGCCTTCAAGACCACCGTCCTTGATGTTGCCGGTGGATGTCTTGGAACTCACAGCAGGGCAAAGAAGAATTTTGTGTCTCAAGGGACACTGGATGCCATTGACCAGAGTCGCAGGGCCAGGCTGAATGGCAGAGCTGAGCTGTTCAGGGAGCTGAGGCGTAAAACTGTACGTGCACTAAGGTGGACAAGGAGGCCTATGTGCGAGGACTCTGTGAGGGGATAGAGCATCACCTGTGGACAGGTGATTCTCGTCCCGCTTACAGGGGAAATCGCGCATTGCGTTCATCCAAGCCCATCCCTCGGAGCACTGCAGTTAGAGCGAGAGTGGTAGGCTCTTGACAGAGGAGTCTGAAGTGAAGCCCGCTGGGCCGGTTACTTTGAGCGGTTGTACCAGGCTGATCCCCCAGCTGTCGAGTTGGACGTCAAGGGTGTTACAATCCCTGTTGCTGACCTCCAATCAACTGTGGTCCACCTTCGCTTGTGGAAACACGGGCTGCGGTGAACGGTTGAAACGGGGTAAAGCTCCAGGGATCTGTGGCATCCATGCTGAACTTCTCAAGGCTGGTGGATATGCTGCACTCGTGTCGTTGCATGCAGTTTTGTGCTCTGCCTGGAACACAGGCATCATCCCAACTGATTGGAAGAGGGGCCTGTTTTGTCCTCTCTGGAAAGGGAAGGGTGATCGCCAAGACTGAACAAACTACCGAGGGGTGACGCTGCTCTCAGTGCCGGGCAAGGTCTTTGCTCGGATAATTCTTGATAGGGTTCGCCACCATCTGCTTGAGCACCAGCGTCCAGAGCAGTCAGGCTTTACACCAAAGAGGTCAACGATAGACCCTATCCTTGCTCTTCCTGTCCTCACCGAACGCAGACGAGAGTTTCGGCAGGGGCTGCTTGCAGCCGATGTTGATCTCTGTAAAGCGTTCGATTCAGTGAATCGGGATATCCCTCTGGAGGATTCTTGGTCTTCGTGGGGTGCCACAAAACTGATCGATCTGATGTCTGAACTCTACTCTGGTACTGAGAGTGCTGTGAAGTGTGGTGGTACCATCTCTGACTTATTTCCAGTTGTTACTGGAGTTCGTCAGGGGTGTGTACTGGCCCCCACACTTTTCAGCACTTGTATGGACTGGATTTTAGGGAGGATGTCGGAAAGATCAAGCTGCGGTGCATCGTTTGGGAATGTCAAGATATCGGACCTTGATTTCGCAGATGATGCAGTCATCTTTGCGGAGACTTTAGATATCCTTTTGGGGGCCCTCAAGGTGCTGAATGAGGAGTCTGAGCCGCTGGGATTACGGGTTTCCTGGGTCAAAACTACGATACAGGCTTCAATGACATCTTGGATGCTGCTGTCCTGTCTGTGTCTATTGTGGTGAGGATGTTGAGGTCGTGGAGAGATTCACTTACCTTGGCAGTGATATTCATGTCTGCTGGCTGTGAGTCAGAGGTCAATAGACGTCTGGGTCGGGCCTGGGGAGTCATGAATTCACTGGATCATGGGGTGTAGCGCTGCCGGTACCTGTGCGGAGGACGAAAGTCCGAGTCTTTCAGGTCCTTGGTGCTTCCAGTCTTGCTCTATGGATGCCAGACTTGGACTCTGACCAAGGATCTGAGACCGAGACTTGATTCCTTTGGTACCAGGTCTCTTCGGAGAATCCTTGGCTATCGCTGGTCAGATTTTGTGTCCAATGAGCGGTTGCTGAGAGACTCGGATGAGATTTGTGACCTGCATGGTCCGTGAGCATCAGTTGCTGCTGTATGGACATGTGGCTTGTTTTCCTGACGCTGATCCTGCTTACCAGATTCTCTCAGCGAGGGAGTCTCGTGAGTGGAGGAGGCCAATGGGCCGACCACGTGCCTCGTGGTTGCAGCAGGTTGACCAGCATCTCAAGGAGATGGGGATGGGCCTGGATCTGCCTGGGGGAAGGCCAGACGGAGGCCCCTGGAGTACCGGCGGAAATGGACGCAGCGACGCGCTGTTCGGCACATGCCAGACCTGACCTGAAAGATGACATCAGGCAAATGGTAGGGCGAAAGAGGCAACAGAGCAGGTTTTTGGGGCACGTGAGTCGATACCATCCGGTCCAATTGCAGAGTCAGAATCGAGGGTTAACAGAAACCTCTCCACCACTGCAGATGCAAAAGACACCGAGTCCAGGAGCAGTTGGGTGTGACAGGGGAGGATGGGTACAGAGAAGGATGGGTTAAGGACACAAGATTTTGAAGCAAACACAGAATTTAAGCATTCAGCCTTCTCACAACCGGAGTCGGCCTGTGGTGCCCTTTGAAGAGAGGGAAGGGATGGAGGGGGAGCATACTCCAGAGACAGACTTAACAAGGTGCCACCAGGTTTTAAAGGAGGGGGTGACAAGTTTGAAAGTTCAATCTTGAGGTTGGACAGATGTTGTTGGAAGAGAAGGCAAGTTGTTTCAAGGCGACAGCTTCACCACAAGTTTCAGTGTACCATGGGCGGGAGGATGGGTATGAAACAACTGAAGACGACGAGATGGGATGAAACTGTGCATGAGGGAGGGAGAGAGGGAGAGAGATTCTGTGGAAGTATTCCCAGGTTGAGTTAACATCATGGGTGGTAGATATAGGAGACCAGTCCTGAAGAGAGATGGCTGCTTGCAGTCTCTGAAACTTTGCTTGAGTGAACTGCCTTGCATTGAGACATCTCTGTGAGAATAACTGGAGAGGTGATGACCTTCATCAGCACATGATCAGATGAACCAATTTGAGCAGAGGACGAGCAGGAGAAATTTGCGGGAAAGTTCATCATCACCAAGTCCAGAAGGGATGACTTGCCATTGGGAGAAATCCGGGTGAGGAAGTTCACAGATTAAATCAGTCCCATGGAGTCACAGAAGTCATTTGATGAAGTGCCATGGGCTGGTGAGAGAGGTACCAACACCCAGCCAAGTTGTGTTGCTGACCATTGAAATCACCATATATGAGAAAGAGTGTTGGGATGAGTGTGAAAGAGATAGATAGATAAATAGAGTTGTCACAGTGAGGACAGGACATCACACAAACATGAATTATTTTTAAACATGGATTCATTGTGTTTCTGGATAAATTGGATAACGTTTTATAAAAAGGGAGAGATGCTTTAAATATGACCCAGCATTCCCTCAAACATTGGAAGTAACGCATGCTTGTTACATTTGTTTACCACATCTGATAGGTGAGAACACACCTTCCATTGCTCGGAACGGCTCTACGGTACGTCCAGGCCACCCAGGTCCACTACCCAGTCAAGTCCTACCATCGGATCGCACAGGCGAAGGCCCCAGACCACCAATGCCAGATGAGTCGCGCATTGCTTCACCCCACACACCTCCTGCAGTCCCAGCACACGTACCTCTTCCAGTCCCACCCCACGTACCTCCTGCAGTCCCACCACCTGCACCACCAGTGGTCTCTTCTTCCACACAACTCCCCGCTCTGCCTGTCGCTAGACCACGCATGCACATCAGGAGTGAAAGTGATGGTCAAGTACAGACTAAGTGAGTTATGCCTTGCTTGCTTCCAGTTATACTTGTACTCTGTTGTGATAATTTTGAAAACATTTACTTTGTTTTACTGCACACCTGTAGTTGCTTTATGAAGGTGGCTTTTATTCCTCAGAGTGAGCTCAAGAACCCAAATGTACGAGTCCAAAAACAACCGTCCTTCCGTAAAACTCAGGTACGTACTTGCTATACCTACGTGGGTCGGATTCCACTGCAGTTCTCAAGCAACGCTTGCAATGGACACCTGGGCAGGAAACCATGAAGACACCATACAAATTGAACATATTACATGGAGCAATCGTTCCCTGCGTTTCGACGTCTACTTCTGGGTTATGGTTTGAAAGCCAGTGTACTCTCGTGGCAAATTTTGGCCTCTCCAGGTTGAAAGCCACTCGGATGTCATCACACCCTCATGGATGCCCGGCCAATTGTTTATTTTAGAGAGTGAAGGCCATCGGTTTGTCGCATGCATTTTCATCGCCCCTTCTCCCCCAATCCCAACAGGCATATGTTCGATTTTGGTGCAATCGTCAAGCCCTGATGTAAAGAGCCGATTGTGCAACACATATGTGATGGGCCAAACGGCCTCTTTCCGTTTCTTTGCCTGTAGACCATGTGACTTGTAACGGGGCGTTCTAATACGCGCTGCTTGTGACGTTGCAGAAAAGCACGAGCTCTTTATGACTATCAGTCGGACCACAACGGCCTGTTATCTTTCTTCCAAGGTGACATCCTGGTTAACGGTGAGTCACACGAGCCCAGTTTGTATGCATAAGACATTGCACACGTGACTTCCCTTATAATTACTGGATATTTGTTTTCATCGAGATGGAGCACATTGTCGTGAAAACTGTTTCACCAAACAAGCTCAGGCGTCCGATATTTCGTAGTTGGACTTGACCGATTGGCTTACCTTTGAACTCCGCTTTTGGTTCAATTCCTGAAACTATAGGATCCTGCACTTCGCTGTCAGGGTGCGTCGGCCATCGAGAATGGCTATCCCATGTGCTTGTACTCACGGATGTTAAATGTCCCAAAATACGACCATAGCCATATGCACCGGTACCTTGGCCAAAGTGCTCATGCTAATGACACGACTCGATGTATTATATGCCAACACTTGCTCTCGGAGTAAAGAATCATTAAAGGGGAACCTCGTGTTTGATTTTTTATTATCTTCAATCCACGTGTTCCACTCGTTTGCTGGTTGAGGCACACACATCATGAATTCCTCTGAGCTGGGGTTTCCAGGGTGGCTTACTTATTTATTTGTGCTTTATCGCAGTGCAAAACACCCTGGAAAGCGGATGGTTACGCGCCACCATCAATGGCAAGATCGGCCTCGTGCATGAAGACAACATCCAGCTGCTCTAGGCTCATGAGACCACACTCCATTTTTTCTTGGCTTATGGGCCTGTAGGTGTTCCATTTCGCTTGGCTCACAAGCTACTCTTACTACTATGAGCACTCGTTTAGCGACCATTTCCCCATATTAGGGGGTTGGTCGGCTGATGGTCCCTCTTCACATAGTCCTGTCAAAAACATCCCCCCCGCCATAAACCCCAACAACTGTAAGTCTCCCCTGATCACATCCTTCCAGGACGTTTTCCAGTCTACATGTTGGTTTTTTTTTTCTCCCCACATGCCCAAACCACTTTAATCTTTTTTTCCTCAACTCTTCCTCAGTACTACTAGATTTGAGCCTCTTTATGTCCACACTACACTGCTTATCATTTAGTGTTACCCCGCACATCCATCTCATCATTACTTCCTGTCCTCTGTTATCTTCAAACCTTCATTCCTCACGTCTCACGACCACACATCAAAACTGCTCTAATACAGGCTGCAGGTGTTCCATTTTGCTTCGCTCACAGGCCTGCTTACATTCCAATTTTCTTGGCTCACGGGCCTGCTTGTGCTCCAATTTGCTTGGCTCACGGGCCCGCTTGTGTTCCAATTTGCTTGGTTCACGGGCCTGCAGGTGTTCCATTTTTGGCTTGGTTCACGGGCATGCAGGTGCTCCATTTTGCTCGGGTTCACGGGCCCGCAGGTGTTCCATTTTCGCTTGGCTCACTTGTGTTCCAATTTGCTTGGTTCACGGGCCTGCAGGTGTTCCATTTTTTGCTCGGCTCACCCGCCTGCAGGTGCTCCATTTTTTGCTGGCCACAGGCCGATTGTGTTCCATTTTTTGCTTGGCTCACGGCCTGCTCGTGCTCCAATTTGCTTGGCTCACGGGCCGCTTACGTTCCAATTTGCTTGGCTCACGGGCCCGCTTGTGTTCCATTTTTGGAGCAATTTGCTTGGTTCACGGGCCTCAGGTGTTCCATTTTGCTCGGCTCACGGGCCTGCAGGTGTTCCACTTTTTGCTTGGCTCACGGGCCCGCAGGTGTTCCATTTTGCTCGGGTTCACGGGCCCGCAGGTGTTCTGTTACGAGCCTGCAAGTCCTCAGGTTTTGTGTTTTTAGGTCAACACGCCACATCAGCCTGCACTCATTGCGATTCGGCACCCCGTGTTCGGTGCGTTGTAAATGACCTTTTTCCCCCTGTGGAGGAATATTCCTTTGCCATCATTTTGGGATCAATGAAAGTCGTGTCGTGTCGTTACGCATCAAGGTAGTGATCATTTTGCATTTTACAAAGCAAGTGTTACCGCGTAAGGGTCACATACCTGGAAGAGCTCGTGGATGATGATTTGTTGTACAGTCATTTTTATTTCGTGAACTTGATTTGTAATCAGTTCCCGTGTCCATGTCGCATGTGGGTAACCTTTTAAATGCATGTACTTTCAAACAATTTATGCTTCATGTTTACCCAATGTTTTATTTGTATCAGAATTTTCTCCAAGTGGAGAATCGTTTTTAAAAATACTGTTTGGGGAATAATGAAATGCATTAAAACAAACAAACAAACCTCCATTAAAACTCGGTTTGAGACGTCCTCCATCGTCGGTGCAGTTCAAATGATCATTCGTTTGTTTGTGAATCCATGATGGACGAATGTTTCAAATGTTATTTATTTACTGAGCGAGGTCTGTCCCTTGGTTCCTCAGGAAGGGGTGTGGGTGAAGTTTTAGGGTGTGTAAAAGGGGAAACAGGCTCAAATTGGACTCTCTTGGGATTGTATGAAGGGCTGGTTTCACTTTCCACTTTAACTTATGGAACAAGGAATAATTATCAAACGTGCATTGAAGGCCAGTTGCCGTCTGGGTATTCTCTGGAGAGCTAAAGTATGCCTGGGCCCAGCACGGCCTTCGTACGGAGCTCCACGCTCCAGCCTGTTGCTCCCACTTCGCACCTTGCTCTTTCTCCAGGGGGTCGAAAGGACCGTCTTCCGTGCCGTTGGAACCTCCCAAGCAGGAGGCACATTCCCATGGACCATCACCCCACCACCAGCAGTAGCAAGTTGGGAGACCCTCTCTGATGTACAAGCTTACAATTAGGCCTTGCTACTCCTGCCATCCCAAAGTCACCCCAGGTCACACGCATTCTTCAAGAAAGCCTCACCTGCTCACCCTTCCAAAGCTGAGGTTGGTTTCTCACCTGCATTCATTCGTTCCGTTATCCTCACGATTGTGGCATTTGAACCTTCATGCTCAGACAATGTACGAAAACGAGACATGCATTTATTAAAGGAGCTTCACCGTGGCCTTTCATGCACACGCCTCGATTGATTTATTTGGAGGGGGGTGGGGCACTCGTGTTCCATTTTGCTTGGCTCACGAATCTGCTTGTAAACACCACACTGCTGTATCCATATTCCTTAGTTTGGGGTCTCCTTTAACAATTGTCTGTTTCACAACACTTAGAAGATCTCACTTAATCACTGCAAACAGATCAATGATGAATGTATATCACACATCATGAAAAGCAAGATTAATCTTTTTCTTCCAAAGTGCATCTTCATCGTCTTATCAGGATTACCGTTTCCTCTTGTTTCACCATCAACTTCAAGATCTACCCTCGTACTTCACTCGCCATCACTTGTTGCTGAGCTACTCATTTCTTGATACTGTTACGGCTGTGGAAATTTGCAATACACCAGAAAGGTCCTCAGGTTAGATATATCGATAAGTTCATGTGTAGTTAGTCCACATCTGTTGTTTAGAGGGAATTTGTGTGATTCATCCGGGCTGCGACGCTTTGAGTTAGCCATTTTTCTTTCTCTATCATTATTTTGGACCAATAAGCCCGGCCAACAACTCAACACCACCACCTTCGCCTCTTTACTCCACAACTCACCCCGCAAACATCGCTTCACTGCCATTCTCAAACGACACCCCCAACAAACAAACACCACAGCAACCCCCCCCCACCACCTTCACCTTTCTCTTCCACAACATTCAACCACACACAGTCAACACCGAACGTCGTGCTGTCCAGGGCCCGTTCGGTGATTCTTGCCGAACACGTCGAGCCGCAGTACAAATGGATGCCTTTACGGGAGAGGAATCGGATTCAGGGAGGCTCACGCCCCCTTTTCCCTGCCCGACCAATGCCCTTTTAAAAAACGGTCGGGTGGCGTGGGCGCCGCCTCAGGCGCGTGCAGTAAGACTCCTTTAGGGGGAAATCTGATCAGGAGATGCTCACGCCTTTTTGCCGACCAATGGCTAAACGTCGGGTGGCGTGGCCCCGCCTCCAAGCGCGTTTTGATCCGCGAATTAGCATACACCTCCCTCCCCCGGTCTATAAAGACGCGAGCACAAGTCGACTCGCGTGTGGTGTGTCGTGTTGGGTTGGACTAGAGAGTGTTGGGTTGTGCTGAGCTGTGCTGGCTGGGCTGGTCGAGTGAAGACAAGGGTCGTCGTTGAGGTTGTCGTTGCCGGGTCGAGGGACGAGTGGCGGAGTGAAGCAGGGACGCGGAAGAGGACTCAGGGGCGAGAGTTCGCCGGAAGTCGGTTTGCGGCCCGAGACCCCGCGAGTGTGGACGGTGAGCGTCCGCCATCCCCCTCTCCCGACCCCGAGCATCAACATTCCCCCCCCCCCCCATCTGCCGCTGAGATAGCGCCGTAACCCCGTCGTTCCTCAAACCCAACCGTGTGCCGACCAACACGTGCCTCGCAACGCATCGCCAAAGGAGGCTCACGAGCAGTACCAGGGGCACGGAGTCAGGCGCGTTACGCGGATATTGGCGAGCCCGTCCATCACGCCACTGATGACGCGGGTAAGTACCCTTCGGTCTGCGTGGACCTGGCCGATCACCCAGGTCCCACGTTCATTTGGTCCGACGGACCGTCTGAACCTCTTGCCTGTGAGGTGCGCTTGGTTGTTCTTTCTTTTGGTGTAATGTGTGTGTGTTGGTGCCAGTCGATTAAGTAAAACCCGATAAGTGCTTGCTACATTGCTTTATTACGGTTTTAACCTCTGCGTTTGTGTTCTTTGCTATAACTGTAAATACGTGCTTATGTCTTGAGTGTGAAATTAAAAGTGCTGTTCAAACGTTTCCCGTTTCGTTTGCGTCCTTTCCTCTGGTTGACTTTCCATTCTTGCATCACGGAAGGGGATTGGTAGTGGTTGAACACCGATAAGTAAACTGAACCGTCGAGGGTCGGCGGATAACTCCGCTCGGTTATCCCTTTAGCACGACGAGCCGCTTTAGCGGTGTCGTGTTCGAAGTTCGGACCTGGCGGCGTTGTTTACAACTCCCTCGTGACGCTACCCGCGCGAGGTACTTAGGTATATCGACATTCGGCGATTTCACCCTATTTCATGCGGTGAATGAGACTGGTGTTGGTGAGGTTAAACCCCCTGCCCGTGGACTGGCTCCTGGCAGTTAGTTCCAGGAAGGTCACGACTGAATTGTCCATTCCGGTGGGCGAGCACGCGTCGCGATTCGGAGTTCGGGTCCGTCGCACACCAGTGCGGGCGAAATTCGTAACTGGTGGTACAGGGAGTGGGGGATTGCAAATCCAGCCTCTCGGTCTCCAACCTAAATTTACGGGGATCGGACCAGGGTGTGCGAAGCAACCCCCCCCCCCCCCCCCCCCCCCCCCCCCCCCCCCCCCGTTTCCCAATATTGAGCAAGCCAAATTAGATCCCTTACGGAAATAAGATGGCATTTCAGGCGTGCGGGTCGCGGGAGAAATGAATATGTGTAGAATTAGAATCCATGTCCAGAATGAAATCCCCGAGCAGGAAAATGCTGGTTGTACAGACGAAAACTCCCCCCCCACCCACCCAACTGAACCCAGAGCCCTAAGGGCGCAGGCAGCGTGGCCGCGGGTATGCACACCCGCCCCTCTCTCACCTCCGTCAAGTTTCCCTCCCCCGCGCCCAGTGAACCACGACCACCGAGCGATTCGGCTTGGCGGTCGGGCTGGAAGATCAACAGAGTGGGGGAAATGTTCATGCGGATGATGTGCAACAATTTAATGAACGAAAAAGATGGATGGAAATACGCAAACAAATGAACGAAAGAATGGATACGAATGCGCAACAAATAAAAGAAGAATTGAAGGAAGAAATAAAAAACAACATGGAGGAAAAGACGCAAACACTGCGGGGTGAGATGCAGCAAATGGGCCGA
>CM068954.1:3922362-3952362 GCA_035128595.1 Eptatretus atami
GAAAAGACTTTTTGTTTTCCTAAAGATTATGTAAATCCTTAGGAAACGTGTGATAAGGCCAGGGTAAGTAAGGAAGCGCAAACCCAAACTTGGTCAGAAGCCCTGCGCTTTACCCAAAAGACGAACGCCATCCGACGGGTATGACTTCCTGTCACGTTAAAATGGAATACAGACAAGACGGCTCATAAACCGCCATCCACAACGGTTATATTTAACTTTCTAACCATGTGTCGCGTTTCGCATGTTTCGCATCTCTAGCTTGAAAAAAAACAACAAAAAACCCCCAAGTATCCCCAGGGGAGGGGAGGGGGGGTGTGCACGCCACCCCGCGACATGGCCGCCGAGGGCACCGCTGGACGACGCGCGCATGCCGACCCGCATCGATTCCCAAAACAAACAACGTGCACGGCGTGACGCTTCATCTCGACAGATAAAACAAAAAAGAGAACCTATAAAAATCGTGGCTAAAATTGTTTTTGTTTTATTTTAAATTCATCGCAAGTTTTGGCAAAAAAAAAAAAAAAAATAGAAATAAAAATAAAAGGAAGGAGTATACTTTTGAAGCAACGGCGATGACGAGGAGAAAGTAACACGAACGAAGAGTGTACAAAACGGAGAGAGAACCGGAAACGTCAATAACCGCCCGTCCTCCCTGCACGTGATGATGACACGTCTTCCTTTTGTTAACTTCTATTAAGGCGGCAGCGTTAAGGCACTGTGTAGGTACGTGACGTGCCGGCAGATGATCCGCTAAATGACGCAAACGAGAGACACGAAGGAAAACTGCAGAGAACAAGACTGATCACAAGAGCCCAAAGGAGAATACAGAAAATAACGTCTGATTATAAGGAACAAACAAAATACCAGCCAACTGAGGAAACTGGGAAGCATGAAGACAAAAACAAAAAAGAGGAATACAAGATAAGATTAGGGATTATAAAGGAAGGGAAAGCCAACAAAAGGACAAGTAGAAGAGGTAGAAGTGGAAAACTAGAAGGTAAAACTAAGACTACAAGTGGTAGAGCAATAAGGAGGGAAAATGGCGCCAGGTTTTGTTACTTGGGCTGCTGCCCTCGCTCCTGCGTACTCCCCCACATGGGAAACGCGCGATTCGGCTCAAAAGGCCCGAGCGCTCCGGGGAAGCCGAGCATTTTGCCTCGTTCCCCTGACTCGGCGTAACCCCCCGCAGGGTCTCCGTATCCCTGTGGAGCGCCACGAAACCACTGGTCCGCGTGCGGGGAGGCAGTCTCCGAACCGAGGCACCCGCCTCCGTTTTCCATCGTGGTACGGCCCGACGCCGCGAGACCTCGAGCCATGCCGTCACTGCAAAGGCCTGCAAACGTGAAATGGGAATATGATATTGGGGAATGAGGGGGGAGGGGATCACTTGATAAAACGTGAGCTTTACGCCATCCAATATTCGTTTTCATTTCACACACACGTCCATGTCCAAGCGGGCCATTGCAACTACCACTCGGGCTATGTGGCAACAACTTAGTGTGATATTGATTCCCGGTGTGTGCAAGTGACCACCTTTAATCACTTGCGGTTGTTGTTGGGGGCCGTACAAGCAACTTATTTCTTTGCTTTCATCCCAACTTTATTTATTTGCTGAACTCAACTTTTCTAATTCCACCCCATCACCCACCTGATTACCTGGTCAGTTTTTCATAATGTTCGTGAGAACCTAAATATCAACTTCAGATGGCTTTATAAGGAATAAACGCATCACATCAAACACAAAGTATGCTCCATAAAAAGCACAGCCTGCACAATCCCCATCTTCATGAAAAACAACAGTTCTACTCCACAATGGACTGAACAGCACCCATGTGCGACAACCTGCTCACCTTCCCGTGGCAAAGGCCAGTGGTTATCCCCGACGGATCCTGCGGCCCAAGTCCAACGATCGGCACCCCCGTCGACCTGTCGAGAATCAAAGCCTGGACTCGGTTGGCTGTGCACGGACCAAGCCCCGCGATCCGGTGAAAAATAACGAGACGTCTGCAAGGTGGGATCGACACCAAAAAGGCCGGAAGGAAAGAGGGCTGGCCAACAAGGCACTGGCTGGTACACACTTGCCGCCCAACGTGACTGTGAAAACGCCTAGAAAATGACAAGAAAACTTGTCACGCAATTGAGAAATTAAATCGACATGTAGATGCAGCAGGACAGCAAGGAAAGAACAGGTGAGGTCCACTTACTCGGATTCCGTAGTTAAAGAAAAATCGCACAAGTTTCTGGTCTGTGGCACAAAAAGAACAACTCAAAATGTGGCGGTTGGAGGTTAATCATGTGAATCCCATCCAATTCAACCAACACGCCCTCCACAATCCCATCCGATTCAACCACCACGCCCTCCACAATCCCATTCGATTCAACCACAACGCCCTTCACAATCCCATCCGATTCAACCACCACGCCCTCCACAATCCCATCCGATTCAACCACCACGCCCTCATCCAGCCGATTCAACCACACGGCTCCAACAATCCATCTCGTCAACCACAGAGGCCCTCCAGCAATCCCAACGATTCAACACCACGCCCTCCACATCCCATCCAGTTCAAACACCACGACCCTCCACAATCCCATCCGATTCAAACACCAGCCCTCCCACAAACCCATCCGATCCAACACCACACACGCCGCAATCCCAAGTCCGGATAGATTCAATCTAAGGCAGCAGACCACAACGGGAGGCCACTCACGACATCCCATCCGATTACAAAAAATCACCAACGCCCCCACAATCCCATCGAGATCAACAGCACAAGCAAGACAGAGAGCGCCGTTCACAATCCAATCCGATTGTTTGCAGAGGAGCGGCAACAGCGGTCAAGCGAGAACGGGGTGTGGGGTGGGATAGGGGGGAGGGGGGGGGGGGGGGAGGATAGTGAGGTGGAGCCCTCAACCCAATCCCATCATCGATTCATCGACAAGCACCACGCCCTCCACATCCGATCCCGATTCACAACCCCACGCCCTCACCAATCCCACGATTCAACACACCACGGCCTCTCTAACCACAATCCCATCCGATTATCACCACCACGCCCTCCACAATCCCATCATGAATTCACCACACTCCACAATCCCATTCCATCCACCACGCCCTCACAATCCTCCGATCACCACCACGCCTCCAAATCCATCAATCCCACGACTGCACACATCCACACACGCCCTCCACAATCCATCCGATTTCACACCACCACGCCCTCACAATCCCATCCGATTCAACCACCAGCCCTCCACAATCTACCAAATCCGATGTCACCACCACGCCCATCCACAATCCATCCGATTCAACCACCACGCCTCACAATCCCATCCGATTCAACCACCAGCCCTCCACCAATCATCCGATTACCACCACGCCCTCCACAATCCCATCCGATTACAACCACCACGCCCTCCACAATCCCATCCGATTCAACCACCACGCCCTCCACTCCAATTCCAGATTCAACCACCACGCCCTCACACAATCCCATCCGATTCAACCACCACCCCTCCACAATCCCATAACAATTCCAGTCAACCCCACGCCTCCACAATCCCATCCGATTCAACCACCACGCACACCACATCAATACTGCAAAATCGCCCCAATCCCATCCGATTCAACCCACAGCCCGTCAAAATCCCATCCGATTTAGTCTAAACTTTAATCCTCACGAATCTTAACCACACGCCCTCACATCAAGATCAACACCACGCCCTCCACAATCCCATCCGATTCAACCACGCCCTCCCCAATACCCGATCAGAAACCACCACGCCCTCCAATCCATCCGATTCAACCACCACTCAACACTCACACACTCACAGCCCTCCAACATCCTTATCCACAACCATCATGCCCTCCGAAAATCGGAATGCCCGAAGATTGCAACCACCACGCCTCCACAATCATCGATTCAAACAAGACAACCACCACGCAAACTCACACGCCCTCCACAATTCCCCCATCCGATTCAACCACCACGCCCTCACACAATCCCATCTCAATTCATTCACCACCACGCCCTCCAAATCCCATCCGATTCAACCACCACGCCCTCACACAATCCCATCCGATTCAACCACCACGCCCTCCACAATCCCATCCGATTCAACCACCACGCCCTCCACAATCCCATCCGACATCCTTCAACCACCACGCCCTCCCACAATCCCATCCGATTCAACCACCACGCCTCCACAATCATCCAATCCATCCGATTCAACCAACCACGCTCCACAATCACACAGTCCCATCCGATTCAACCACCACGCCTCCACAATACCCATCCGATTCAACACCACGCCCTCCACAATCCACCTCCGATTCAACCACACGCCCTCCACAATCACCTCCGATTCAACCACCGCCCTCACAATCCCATCCGATTCAACCCACCACGCCTCCACAATCCCATCGTTCAACACCCACGCCTCCACAATCCCATCCGATTCAACCACCACGCCCTCACAATCCCATCCAATTCAACCACCACACCCTCCACAATCCCATCCGATTCCACCACCATGCTCCCCACGAATCAAGTGTGCGTACCCTTTGGCAAGTCTCGTCCATCTGCATCCTTGGAGTACAGTGATAGAGGGTCCAAAGGAAAGGACCGTATGGGAAGGGCTCGACTGCATTGCCAGCACGTCTGTCACACACGTGGACGGTCTTCGTTTTACATGCACGTGCTTTTCACAATCAAATCAGGAATGTACAGAGCAGGAGAAAACCATCCAAGGAAATTTACAGGAAACTTGGTCACATTGCATTTTGTTTTTTATAATTATTATTATTATTATTACATACAAAAGGTGAAAGTTGGCCATAAGCACATCAAGTTCAATTCAGTTATTCAAATGTAATTCCAGTTTCCCTTCAACACTTTCATCTCCATTATATACTCAACATTTCAATTCAATGCCACTGGCTCTTGTAAATAATGGTTCAGAGAAGAGGGAAGGATGGGTATGGGAGGTTGGGGTGGGGGGGGGAGTGGGGGGGTGGGGTTGGTGGGTGGAGGGTGAAGGGGGGGGGTTGGAACGTGGGCATAATTTATCTTCAATAATTACACACAGGGTGTTAATTTACTCGTGTGACATGAACTGCCGAAGTTCGTGCCTGTGTGCATGAACGGAATTCCTGTTGGAGAATCAGTGGACGATCAAACGTCCATCACAGCTGTTAAAAGAGATGAACAGGAATAGGATGGGTTACGAACACGTTTGTTGGGTCGCCAAAATAGGTGACCCTTATTGGCAGTAATTCTGTCTGTTCGTTTGTCATCAGCATAATTGGTAGTAAACGTGGGCCGATTTTACCAAACTCGGGTGGTAGGTACATCTTATGACCAAGTGCTTTGGAAATTGTGATGGTTGCTGGGACGCTTTGGTTACTAGCAACAGCCGAAAAACCGTCAAAATCGGTATCGTTCACGCAAAATCAATTCCGAAAGCCATTATCCCACGTAGGCTTATGAAATTTGGCATGCATCATCTACTGGTGATGCTCTACCAAATATATTCCGGTTTTTGTGATATATGGCAGTTTACCCGCAGCGCCCCCTAAAATGGGGTATGCGCGAAAATTGGCGAAAATTGAAGGCCCCTAGCACCAGGTGAGTGCATTGATCCGAATGAAACTTTGCAGGTTCATAGCAGGCAATGAGTACTACAACTTTGCCTCAGGACATATTGACCGATATTGCTTAGGTCAGGGGTCAAAGGGCAAAAATAGATAATATGCGAGAGCTGGAGGTGCCTTCGCGCCAAATGCTACTCCTCCTAGGGTTATGGTCGGATGGTCATGAAAATTCACACTAATCATCTGGAATGCATTGTGCACAAACGATCGAGCCGGATTTTCGATTTATATCTTTGTTCACCCACAGCACCCCTCAAACTTTGGGGTTTCCGATATCAAACCGCATTTTCGGTACTTTTCATTCAATTGATACCGAGTAGTTATCAGTAGATGGAACTCTATGAGATTTGGTATGCATAATCTTAAGGTGATTCTCTATCCGCTATATGACATCCATTTTTTTTCTATATCTTATAGTTTCCAAATGGTGACCCTCTCAACTTGGTGTCCGAGGGCCATTGAGCATTCCCGCTGAAAATTAAAAGTACACGAGCTCCAAGACGGTTGAACGAATCGAATGAATCTTTACATGCTTATAGACCGTAATGAGTACTACAACTTTGCTCATTTGCATAATGACCTATCTCGGCTAAGTCAGGGTCAAAGGTCAATGAGTGCATTGTTCGGGCAAAATGACCATTCAAAGCCCCTTGCTCATACACGGGTTAACCGATTCGATTGCAATTTCGTAAGTACTTAGTACTAGATTAACTCAGATCAGGGTCAAAGGTCATCGGATGCTCGGCGACCCATGGCCGCCTACCGGCTTGTTTGTTTGTTTCTCTCCAAGAGCGAGGCTCGTGTGAAAGCAAGATTGATCTGAGAGTGGGGTCACAGGGGTACCGATTGGGCATAACCTGTAAGGGGATAAACAGAGGAAATGAAGAGAGAGAGGACGAGGGCAGGAGACGGGGTTTAGGAAGGGTTCATGGGTGTAATAAAGATGATCCGTCACGACAGGACGTGCAACCGAAGAAGAAACATTTCACCGACGCGGGATTAAAGGGCAAACGACTCGAGTCATTTGGATCGAAATGAATTTGCACGAACGTTCAAAATGCCTGCGTCGAACTACTGCCGCTCGGTCCAATAACTGATGATAAATTGGCAAGAGGACTTGTTTGTCTGTCGCTCACTTCTCTCGCATGGACACAGTGGTATGGAACACGTACGAGTCGAGGGTTCAGGCAGGTGGGCAACATCATCCCCTTCCATCGAGATCCTACTTCCAGATAGAATCCGCTCTCCGTGGCCTCAGATTTGAAAATTGTCCATCCCTCGGAAATAAATTACCTATTCATCCACAAGAGCGTGCACGCTATGGGTTCCTTCCAACCAACACAAGGAAAGAATAAAATACGAATTCATATCACCTTTAGAAGGGAGTCAAAATGAAAGATGTCGATGCGAACATGTTGGTCGAAGAGAAGGAAACAAGACGTTCAAACTCAGACGTAAAAAAAACGACACAATGGCGATCGACATTTCCTCGACCAGGCATTGAGAGGGATGATAACCGCAGCGGGAAAGCAGGGGAAGCGACATTTCAGCCGTATGGACCTTCATCAAAGCGAGAGAGAGGGAAGGTACGTGGATAGTCACCTGTAGATTGAGGGGCGGGGGCAGGGCGGGCATGTACAATCATGTGCACAGGTATTGTGAACCCAAGAAAAGGCATCGGCCTAATTCAATAAACTCGCACTTCCTGCTACCCAACTCGTCTTTTCCCGCCAATGACAGGCAGAACCCTGACGTTAGTGTTCATTTTAAAAAGTGAAATTGTGAAAATCAAAACAACAAGAGCGAGAACGACTTCGCAATACACGTGCCCTCCCCGACGTGGTATTATCAACATCCATGAAGGACATAACTCTGTGAAAAATTGACGAAACGCCCCGAAAGTCGAACTTCTTCTGTAACTTATCATAATAAAGTCATGTACCAAGTTTCAGTTGAATATGTTCAAGGGTGTGGTAAAAACCACAGGTGGGACGGACGGCCAGACGGACGGAGAGTAAACCGATAGTCCCCCTCCGGTGAAACAGGTAGGGGACTGAAAACAGGAATGAAATCTAGTTGTACAATATCAGTTTACTTCAACAAAGTACACTGGATAGGAATCCATCAGAGCTGGATTCAGGTCAGAGGGATCGGGTCGGTAAAATGGGATTGGGGTGAGGGGTCAGCAGCACAAAGGAATTTATTATTGAAACAAAGAACAATAATTAAAACTTAAATTACCCTCTACATTTGACTTGTGAACTTTGACATCCCCACGCCAATGTACATCTGGAACTACGCATGCACCACTTATCATTTTATATAAAATCTCAAAGCATTTTACGAAGAAGAGCAAGAATAAATGACACCATGGCGCACATGAACACCTCCTCGAAACCCTCGTTTGTCTCTCTGTCGCTTCACCTTCCTTCCCACAGCACTAAGCGCACACCTCTCTCAAAACTTGGTTGAGAAACTTCATTGTCATTATTTTTCCACCAACACCGTCAGACGCTCACCTTTCCCAAGACTAGGTCTACATTGTGCAGACACCACAAGGTAATGATCCTACTTACCTTCTTTGGGCACCGTTTTGAAGCCAGAGTCTAGACCTGCACTCTTGGATCCATCGAGGCTGCAGACGTCTCCCCCGGCCAATGGTCCAACCTCTCCTGCTAGGGAGGGCGAAAGAACACCGATGCAACCGAGTGGTGCTGCACCTGAAAACGGTACCACGCCGGGATCCGTGCGTCCGGAGGAGGGATCCGTGCCGGGTGCGGTGTGTCTCTCGGGCGATTGCAGCGGCGCTCCGACAGCCAAGGAGGAAGTCCGCGAAGGTGCCATGGAAAATGCCACGTCCGTCGGGAGGCCAGAAGGAAGATCGCTGAGGACGTCGGTGGATGAGTTTTGAGGCAGCAACGTGGAGATGGGTATCTGAAGGGCCTGAAACAACAACAAGAGTCGTGTAGGTGCGAAGTACACCGAGTGCCAAATACAAGTCAAGTCCGAGTAACGGGAACATTGCACAAGACGGTAGGCATTTGGCCGATTATCATCCGGATGTACAGCGTTCCGCTCCGTTTGACCGGCTGTCGTACTGGATTTGGCTGCAGTGGTCCCTGTATCCATCACGTCGTTTCAAGCTAAACGATCGTTTTGCACACAACTTACGCCAATATACTTGGTCTCACTTCAAATTTTGTTCTTTCATTGAAACGTCGAGAGGTTTTGCTGCTAAGTTTTCCATCGTACGCACCGTGTTGTTCGTTTCACGGATACCTGTATTGCAGTTGCTTTGTGCATATCACCATCAAGGCAGGAGACCACCTCGAGAAATCTCTACAGCAACGTCTGAACTTGTAACATTTCATTTCGCACTTATGACCGTGTATTATTCATTTGTACTCGTCATGCAGCCGTTTCTCCGACTGTCTGGCCATGCCACGGACCACGGTACGTACAACCTTTTCTGGTTACAGGACTGATTCGCAAAACGCATTGAAGACAACGATCTACGACAGAACGTACTTGTTCAACCTGACTGCCACTCGACTGCACATCATTCCTTTTTATTGATAAAATACATAAACCATTCTTGGTAATGTTTCCTACATTGTGGTAGCCTGTTGTTAATTGAAAACAAAAATAAAATAAAAACCTCTGTTGATCCAAACACAAACCTGAGACGTTTTGACGGCAGAAGACAACGCGGTCGAACCTGCTTGCCCAGCCGCTCCACATATAGCCCCGTTACCACCACTCGGTTTAGGTCGTGAGATTGGCAATGGACCTAAAGGTTGGCTGGCCTGAAGCATCGACCCATCACTTTCCGACGGCCCCTGCTGGGCTGAGACCGGAGATGCTACCATACTGGCGACGGTAACCTGTGGGGAGAGGTTATGGAGCATGGACGTGAGTAGAAAGGTCGCGTTGTGTCCGTGAGGCCGGGCAGTCGCGGTGGTCGGAATTGGAAAAGCGTGGCTGGAGGTACGACCACCCGCTCCGGACGACTCTAGTTGAAGAGCTGCCATTAGGGCAAGGTCGCCGTTGTGTCCGAGGTCAAGCTTCCCGTCCAGAGGTGCCATGGAGCCGTTGGGCTGGCAAACTGCACGAGTGGATGTGAAAGAATGGGAACTCTGGGTGTCAAAGGATGATTATGGAGACAGTGAAGAGTAATAAAGTGTTAGAATCATCACATGAGAACATTCCGATAAGTACGCATGATTCTTGATGTGGTCGTCTACCATCTTAGAAAGTGCATGACTACAAATATGAAAACGTTTCAGGAAAACATACGACGTTGAAGCAGAGGAACAAAACCTGCTACTCGTTCTGTGAAGGCCGACTGGCAGCTTAAAAAAAGGTCTGACCAATTATTCTACGTGGCTTTGTCCGTGCAAAACGGGCCTAATGCCGTCAATACTGGAGCAAGTACGGTTACCCAAGTACTCATTGTATCGATGTTCTCAATGTCTCACGGTGTAATACGATTAACACACAGCACGTACCCAAGGTAAAAAAAAACCCAAGTATAGTTTTAAATAGGTCTCGTACTCGACCCGGTTCTGAACCATTACATTGGAAGTGTTGTCCGACACAAGAGGAGAGATGTAGAGGTCAACTACGCCCTGAAAGTAGACCTCAATGTAAAGATATAATGAAAATAAAACTAGGCCACCGCATCAACACACGGATTTTATTAACTTTTCATCGCACATTTCACCGTTCCATCAAGGTCCTGTTTAGGCCACAAGAAAACATCCCAATTCCAGCAGATTAGTCATTCGCTAAGAAAGCGGTAAACGATCAATTACCAAAAGTAGATTATTTGAATTATATGACCAAAGGACCGACAAAACGCGTGTTTAAGGATCCAAAGTGAACAACCTTGTGTGTTTACATTTGGAGACTAGAACTGCACTCGACGGAGTGCATACCTCCGCCAGGCTGAACAGTTTACGTTTGGTATCGCACCGTTAGGTCGGACCTGAACCAAAATCGAATCGGCTTGTTCTTGTCACCTGACTCGTCCATCTAGTTTCATCATAACTTGTCCACAACGTTTTGAGATATGCCATACATCCTTTTGGCCTGATCTCTCCGTGGTGAAGAATCACTTAACAAAAAATGTTTAAAAATTCTCGGACCCGGATCTTCACCGAAACTGAATCGATTAATCCTCGTCACACACCCAACCTCTCCCCCAAATTATGGCCGAATCCATCCACAACGTTTCGACATATCCTGGTCAGAAACAAAGAAACAAGAAAGATGTCGTGCAAAGCATGATACTTGTGAAATCCAAATCGACAATAGTTGCCATGGAAACGGCAATTTGGTTGTTTTGAAAATTTGACCTCTCAAGTGTTTTACACGATAGAACGATCGTGCATTACTTACTTGGTTAATACATTTTCTAATTGCCGCCTCATAGGGGTTTTACATGTTTTGAATGGCATTGACTTGACCTTTGACTGATTTTGACCAGATTTTATTCACATATACTATACATACATACAAATAAGCTGTGTTAGTTTCGATCTGATACTTGAAAATTTCTGAAGTTTAGCAATAATAAAATCACAAAAATATTCCATTTGATTATAATGGGGTAAAATTGTTGTCATTGACACCATTTTCTCTATTCCGCGCGGGACTTTCTCCATTCCGCGCGGGACTTTTCTCCATTCCGCGCGGGACTTTCTCCATTCCGCGCGGACTTTCCATTCCGTGGACTTTCCATTCCCGGGGACTTTTTCTATGGGACTTGTTCCATTCCACGTGGGACTTTTTCCATTCCGCGTGGGCTTTTCTATGGACTTGTTCCATTCCACGTGGGACTTTTTCCATTCCTCTGGGCTTTTCTATGCTTTCCATTCCACTGACTGGGACTTTTTCCATTCCGCGTGGGCTTTTTCTATGGACTTGTTCCATTCCACGTGGGACTTTTTCCATTCCTCGTGGGACTTTTTCCATTCGCGGTGGGACTTTTTTCTATGGGGACTTGTTCCATTTCCACGTGGGACTTTTTCCATTCCTCGTGGGACTTTTAAATACATATTGATGGAAACATCGCAGGAAACATTACGATACAAATCAACCTGTTGAATTGTGGGAAATAACCATTTCCCGGTTTCCTCCATAATAAATATTGGATGCATGTGCTTTGACAGGTTTTCAATGTTGAATTACAGAATTTTAAAGTTTTATCCTCATAATTTTTTTAAAAAGTCAAAAATAGTTACAACGTTTCAGTCAACGACGGACCCCATATACGACCGCATATACGACGGTGGTCCCATAAGATTATAAAGGAGCTGAAAAATTCCTATCGCCTAGTGATGTCGTAACCGTCATCACGCTGCCAGTCGTATAAAAGTCCAGTCTAGCACATACAATTATGTACAGTACATAATAATTATTTAGCAATAGATAGATAAACAAGATGTTACTGGTTATGTATTACTATACTGTACTTTTATCGTTATTTCTCGAGTGTACTCTTTCTACTTAGAAAAAAAAAAAAGTTTACTGTAAACACAGTGTGCCGGTTACCAGCAGCCTCATACATCTCGTGTTTGCGTCTCTTGATCACATCATTTTTCCGTGTGTTTGATTAATCTCGTGTTGTTTGTTCATCATGGCCCCTAAGCGTTCATCAAAAAGTTTTTTAAATTTAAAAGTTATAAAGTAAAAAAGTACAGTAACGCCAAGCAAGTTAATATTATTATGAAGAAAGAAATCTTTTTTAATAAATTTAGTGTAGCCTAAGTGTACAGTGTTTAAAATCTACAGTTGTGTACAGTAATGTCCTAGGCTTCACATTCACTCACACTCACTCACGTCAGACCACCCACAACTTCAGTCTGCGCTGCCATTCATGGTAAGTGCCCTAAACAGGTGTTTTATTTTTACTGTACCTTTTCTATGTTTAGATACACATACTTACCATTGTGTTACAATTGCCTCCAGTATTCAGTACAGTAACATGCTAGGAGCAATAGGCTATACCATATAGCCTAGGTGTGTAGTCGGCTATACCATCTAGGTTTGTGTAAGTACACTCTGTGATGTTCGCACAATGACTAAATCGCATAATGACGCATTTCTCAGAACGTATCCCCGTCGTGAAGCGGCGCATGACTGTACATTTTTCATCAGAATCTGAATTTTTAATCTGCAAAATATTGAAAGATGTGGAGGAAAAGAAAATAATAAAATAAAATAAAAGAGTACCACTGTGTTCAGGAATTGTCCGTTCTTTTCCCTTGAGCCACACCTGTGCCCAAGGCGTTGTGTGCGCTGATCATCGAGCAAGTCAGTCCGTGGTGGCTCACAGATCTACTGCTATCTATATACCCGGTGGGGCTGTGCATTGTTAAATGCTCTTCTCATTTAAACATCCACTTCACCCTTACCAAAGCCTGATGGCTTTGAGCAATAACGAGGGTACAAGCTGCCGAGTCATTCAACCATAATAACTAAAGTTTCCTCCTGATGACTCCATCTTTGCTCTTTACTTCTGCGGGTTCCTTCTTGGTTTTCTGTTTCATTACAGTTGCAAAAAAAATGTTGCGTGATACAAACAAATTGCCTGATAAGCATAAATTCCCCCAAAAACAGTAAACGTATGTGTAAGTGGGAAAGCACGCTTTGTTTACAAGTTGTTACTTCACAGAAAGCACGCTTTGTAAGATACTTTACAGTTGCACCGATACAAACGCAACAAAGAAAAGGCCATCTCGAGGAGTTTATCGCCAATCATTAAACCATTTCACTTCAAACCTTGAGGGCAGGGAAGGCAGCATCCTCAGGCATGAGCGTTTCATCCACCGGCGATCGAAACCAAGGATCACTGCATGGCAAAGGTCGTATTCGCCCATACGGCCTGTGTACAGAGACACAGATACAGACAGAAAAGATTGTTACACATTGCTTTGTAAGAGATAAGCAAGAAAGTCTCAGAACTCCCAATACATTCTGGATAACATAATGCTCACATGCCACCCGGCGACGGCTGCACTGTCCGGCCGTGCCCGGGGCTGCCAAATTCGTGCATCCCGTACTCTTGAGGGGCAAACCCCATCTGAGTGGGCATGCCGGATCGTGTGCCTGGAGGTTTGAGCTGCTGCATGCGAGGAGGCAGCGTCGGCAGCCCCCTCGTTCCGCTATCACGATCTCGCCCCCTGTTGCCATCGCGTCGCTTGTTCTTGAGCCACGAGCCCCCGTCATGGTCTGCGTCTGTGATGGGAAAAAATTGACGTCGGTGAAGTGGAGTGACGGTTGAGGGAAGAGGTAATGTCGATCGGCAGGAGCATTAAACAAACAAAAACAAGAAAAGACCATTTCCATGATTATCCTCCTATAACAGATATCGACCCATTTTAGAAACTAGTACGTGCGTGCCCGTACGTGCAAAAAAATAAAAAAAAACTTAAAACCGCTTGCCAGAAACAACCACACAGGCCGTTCCTTCGCTCTCGCATGCCCTTACGTGCGTGGCCCTACGTGTGGCCGTACGTGGAAAAAAAAAAAAAAAAAAAAAAAACTTTAAAACCGCTTGCCAGAAAACCACACAGGCCGTTCCTTCGCTCTCACATGCCCGTACGTGCGTGCCGTACGTGCAAACCCAAAAAAAAAAAAACTTTCAAACAAACACACAGGCCGTTCCTTCGCTGTCGTAAACGACGACTTGGATTGGGGCATTGTGTTTAAGAAAATCGAGAAAGTACAGAAATCGAGAAAGAAAGAATACAGTAATTCGATAAATCGAGAAAAAAAAAAAAATCGAGAAAATCGAGAAAGAATACAGTAAGTCGTCACTATTGGAAGTCCGGAAGTCAAGTCCTCACTGTCCGGAAGTTTGCATATCGCAGTTACGATTATTCGCAATTTAGTTTTAATGGCCAATTATTCAATTAGTGCCAACGTATTTTGCCTTTTCGCAATGTCATCGCAAGGAAAACACAACAGAAGAGAAGAGAAGAGAAAAAAAAAAAAGAAGAAAAAAAAAACGTACATGCAAAAAAAAAACCCAAAAAAAACTTTCAAACAACCACACAGGCCGTTCCTTCGCTCTCAAACGACGACTGGATTGGGGCTTTGTGTTTATCTATAAATGCGCATAAGAATCGAGAAATTATTAGAATACAGTAGTCATCACTATCCGGAAGTCCGTACGTTGTAACCCGTAATGGGGAACGCGGCTGAGGATCTCTTCCCATCGGCCAAACCTACGCAGCAATGTGTCTTGTCATTGGTTTGGTAATAAATGGCCATAACTTGGGAACCACTTGTCCGATTAATATCAAACCTTGAAAAGGCACATCCACAGGGCCCCAGCATATACCTGGCAAGTTTCAATTAGATCGGACCAGAGGTTGTCGAGAAACAGCGGTCACAGACAGACAGACACACAGAGATTGCTGGAATTATAGATAGATAGTAGTTGACTACTTCTGTCAAGTCGTGACCTTCACGTGCATCGTTTCCAAGTTGCAATTGGGAGTACAAGTACAACGGCCTAATAGAGCGATCACTCCCATTAACAAACCCTCACAGCACCATGTGCCTCCATAATTATTCATCATTCCAACAGAATGTAACCAGAGAGTTGGTGTCAAAGTCACCCAATGCTCGCCTGTTTATACATTTATCGTTTTTAAAAGACTAGTCTAATAATATTTTTTATAAAGCATTGCAGTGAAGTCTGATCCAAATAATTTTAAAGCAATATACGTATTTGTATATTGTAATCAGTAAAAAATAGTGTGGTAGATAAAAACATGAGAAAGGAAATAACTTGCACCAAAAACTTTAACATTTTCACGCTCACGCTGACGCTGACGCTCACGCCGGGGGTATCGCTATAGCTCTCTGTTCTTCGAACAGGCGAGCTAAAAATGAAAAAACAAACAACATTGCGAGAAACACGAGAGAGGAAATGAAAAAGGACGATCAACTCGAGGATTTTCACCAAAAGGCAAAGGCTCGACGTCTCATTGAAGCACGAGACCATGCTTGGCCATATCCCTAACGGAGACCATGTGTGCCAACATGATACCCCTTACACCCAACCCAGGAAGGCTATCATGGTCTATAGCCAACAAAGGTTCAAGTGCGGTAGTCATGATTTCCTTGGGGCGAGGTACAGAAAGATTACGGGGACCGGTGACACTGGGGTTAAAGAAAATGCACGGCACATGGACAGACCTGTGCAACAAATATAATCATATTGTGACGGTTTTGGAAATGTACCCCAGAAGAGAGCGCACATGCACACAAGGGTGGCTATAATGAGAGAGGGGGGTGGGGGACGCCGGTGGCAATATCCCCCCCTCCAATATTTTTGCCTTCACAGTAAGTACAAATGAGCCTTATTTATGGCCCCTCTGCAGCACAGAGCGAGACGCACGGGGTTTTAAAAAAAAAAATCGCCACCGTGTTTATTTATTTATTTTGGCCTGTTTACATTTTGAGATGGTTTCTCCTGTACCATTCGAGGTTTAATCATCAAATTTTCAACAAACCTTTATCATGACATTATGGAGAACACTGATGAATAAATTTGACTTTATTATTTTTTTTTTAAGCCGTTTACATCAGGTTTAGCATATGTTAGTTTAGAAGAGGAAGAAGAAGAAGAAGAAGAAGAAGAGGAGGAAGGGTGCGAGTACAAAGCGAACACGGAAGCCCCAACAATGATTTCTATCCCTGTGTACATTTTCCCAGTTTCTCGAATTCCCACAAAGGTAATGAGTGGGTGATAAATATACACGGCCAGAAACCTCTGATTATATGAGAGCAGAAGCACGAATCCATGCACGGGAAATCCAGCTCGGGGGGGTGAGGTGTCTGGGACTACGAGTAGCAGTGGACGTCACGAGACCTTTGTACGAGTTCAACCAAACGTTGCCAGATGAAAAGCAAACTGTCCCGTCAGGAATGCGCTTGATGAGAATGTGAACCGAAGAGGAATCGTCTTCATTTGTCGTCGAGGTGAAACACAACGTTGAAGTTCATGATCTCGACCCCGTGAAGTTGCAGCGCGTCAGGAGGAGCCCGAAGAAATGCACCGGTTCCTCTCCAAGTTACCATGGTAACAATCCAGTGTGGGCCAGGCACAGATCCATGATTTTAGGGTTAGGGTTAGGGTGGGGGGCAAATATTAACATTGCCCTGAAAATGTAATTTCGTCGAGCAGAGTGAGGGGGAGATTTTTTGTGGACGTTTCTTTTTGTCATAAATTCCAAAAACTATTCTAAATACAGACAATGAAGGCTCGGATACACTTGAAAATAAGTAAAAAAAAACTTTCACTCAAAACTCAACATTGATGTTAATTTTCACCATCTGTTCACTCGTCCCTCACCATTGGAGACGATTAATCCTTCGTGACGATCGGATGACCCTCCTCCGTTCTTGTTTCCTTGCACTTTCACATTCGTCATGTGGACAACGCTTCTCAAGTACGAAATAAGGTACAATGCTTTTACCATACACGCCGAAGTGCAATGCATCTCGCATGCACAATACAGTGCGCATTGTACAATGGAACATTGGCATGTAAGGAGAGGGAGCGGGGGCTTTCCTCGCTGCCTTGGACGCTTGAAAGGAGGGGTGGGGGCACTCGTGGCCCTCTCCACGGAATGACGTGAGACTTTCCACTGTTGGCACGACACTGCCCCCCGTTGGACGTGCACCAATGAGGAAAATGCTCACGTGAGGTTTACTTGCTCGAAAACCACGCCCGGCCGAAGCCGCTTTAAGAAACAAAACGCAACCGTGTTCGAAGCTGCTGCTGCTATTGACACCCTGTGAGCTGCTGTTGGCGAGGCACCAGGGACCGCTATTTATCGATACTCGAGAAACGGGACAGGAGGAGCTTTTGCGGCTGCTGTGGATGCCCTACAGGCTGCTGATGCACAAATTGATTCGTTTAGAGTTGTCATAATTCTTCTGTTTTCTTACAAATTCCTATGACAAAGGGTATTTCATCAAATAACTTGAAGGGCATACTTGGACGTCACGACACCGCCAGATATGCCTCCGCCCACATTATTACATCACTACATCATTATACATACTTGTACCCGGACGTAGCTGGGTCCACGAGTGTGTCTCAGACTGCTTGTTTGAGATTGTCTGCTGGAATGCGGGTTACGATGGACGCAGCTGCGCTGGGACACGAGGCATAGTAACGAGTCTTGCGAGGGCCGGAGGCGAGCGGCCCATGATCGAGGAGCACAGTGCAGTCCCTGGAGTGTCAAGCAGCTCCATACAGACTCGCACCACACACTTCTGACATGCTTCAGAGACTTCACCACCCATCCTTCACATCCTAACCTTCCCCCTGACCCCTCCCCACCCCTTCTCAATATTTCGCCTGACATAACCCCGCATGATTGCGTGAAATAAGAGAGGAATCGCCCCCACACTCCGTTCTGCTTCTTTCTCCTCGTCTCTTCTTCCCGGATTGAATGATGGCCATATGTCTTTTGTCTAAGTAAGTCTGTCTAGGGTAATACATACTAGGAGTAAGTCTGCTCTTCTGTGTCTTTTGCCTTTTGATTGATTATAAATACTCACTTTAATGATTGTCTGACTTGTTCAATGAAAGATTGTTGTTTATCATTTCAAATCTGTCTCGGTTGTCCTTTCCTCCATTGGTCCAACAAAGTGTGTTCACAATTGATAATAGGGAAGTTTTTGCCCCCCCCCCCCAATTGGCTCTGCAGGTTAGCCAGTGCTGCACCCTCTGTTTAGCTCGTCAGGGATATACAAGTGCACGCTGAGGGTGTGGACACTAACTCAGGTAGTTGTACCAACGAGTAGGTAACGTGGCTGTTGAAGTGAGGGACCCTTGCTCGGTGGAACTGCGTTTGCCGGCATCCGCGGTTGCTAAACGACCTGTCACGCAGCAGAGTTATCCGCGGCATGTCAGCCTACAGGGCCAGGCGTTCGGGGGGAATCTGAGCGCTTCCCCTCGTGGTATTCCCCGAACCCCGAGTCCGTAACAATATAACAATGGTCATTTGCAAGCCAAAAAACAATTCCAAATGTATTCACAAAACATTGTATGACACTCACCGGGGACTGAACTCCAATATGGCACAGATGGATTCCATGACAATGGCTTCAGGTTCTTGAGTGCAACACACTTGCTGTTGGAAGCAAAGAGCAAGTAAAAGCATAAAGAAAAACATTGTGGCTACATTATTAAGAGAACAATCCAAGCATACAGTGGGGGCAAAAGTTACAAAACACCTTTTTGTGACGGAAACAAGTTTGCTTTGTGTACCGAGGGCTGTGAGCCACAGTACTCGAACAGACGAGCAGCAAACAAGACACGTTACGTCAGGATTTGAACAGAAACCTTCATCAAGAGTCAAAAACGAGCAATGCAACACAGAAACACTTTAACTATTCTTTTAAAAACGCTTTGATATCCAAACAATACGCATTACACAACAATGCTGACACAGCAAAAGCTGTCCCACCTGCCCTTGAGCTCTTCGATGTAGACGTTGACCGGTCCGCTTTCGCTGAAAACCTCAGTAATGCATGCAGGATAATATCGCTCACCTCGCTCCTCCAGACGCACCTGGAAATAAATCAATGTGAACATCATCACGAGTGACACGTCGCTGTACATTTACATTAAAAAAAAAATGCTTTCCATGTGAGACACGTTGGAAGAAAAAACAAAAAACATCCGATTATTTAGTGTCTTGCAGATTTTCATTAAAATAGTGACTACGATGATGGAAATGAAAAAAACATAAAACTAGAAGGGCACTCGGTAGAGCGCATACCTCCGCCCCGTAATGCCTGATCCACGAGAACTTATCAGGCCCAATACATGTTTGAAATATCATGCTATACAGTACTAGATATCGTTTGTGTCCCAATCTCTCAATGGTGAAGAATCACTGAAAAAAATTAAATAATTCTCGTATCCAGATCCGGATTCAGATTTTCACCAAAATCGAATCAATTTGTCGTGGTCGCACACCCAACCTGTCCACAAAAATTATTCCGGATCTGTCCACAACCTTCTGAGATATTGTGCTTTATATTGGTTTAGCCCGATCTCTCAATGGTGAAGAATCAATTTTTTTTAAATTTTGGATCCGGATCCGGATCTTCACGAAAATTGAATCAATTCTTCCTTGTCACACACCCAACATGCCCACCAAGTTTCATCCGAATCAGTGCACAACTTTTTGAGATATCCTGTACACAAACAAACAGACAGAAAGGGGTGAAAACATAACTTTCTTCACCTTCGGTGGCAGAGGTAATAGATCATTGAAGATGTCATCACAAAACAGTGAGCGCCGTCACATGAGAGATCAATTGGCCAAAAAGACAAGCAAGCAAGCAAGCAGAAATATTTACCAAGCACTGGTCACCCTCCGTGAAGTGCAAGCCCGTGCTCAATGTGAAGTCCGACTCGAGTTGTTCTGGAGGAATGATGGGCAAGCAACATGAGCAAAGGTCGTGATGAAATTGGTGTACACAGCTGGCTATACTGTGGCCTCCACTTCGTAATAACTTAACACTTAACCAGCTCAACCATACCCTCCACATCGTAATAACCTAACACTTAACCAGCTCTATCTTGGAGGATAGCGTGAGGTGAGGGGAAGGAAAGGGAGGGCAGCACGAGGGAAGGGGAAGGGAGGGTAGCACGAGGGGAGGGGAAGGGAAGGCAGCACGAGGGGAGAGAAAGGGAGGGCAGCACAAGGGGAGAGAAAGGGAAGGCAGCACGAGGGGAGAGAAAGGGAGGGGAGAGGAAGAGAAGGGAAGACAGCATTCCAGGGTGTTGTCGGGGCGATAAAATGCGTCCAAACAGCAAAGTTTTATTTTTAACCACCGGGTTATATCTAAAACCGGGCGAGAGCATTTCAATCCTACACTATCTATTAAGCAAAGGCCTGCATGCATGAATGCTCAAACATGCAGCGGCATTTGCACGCACTCCGGTCGGCTCACTCCGAATCGGATTTGTACATACTACACTTTGGGGAAGCCGGTTTAAATTGAAAACTAAACCGTCAGTCCTTAACAGCCCCCACACTCGTTCCTCCAACCTCCTCACAGTCCATGCTAACCGTGCACGTGCACCAGCGATATACTTACTCATCATTTCACTCGCACATGGATTTCCCCACACCCGCACTGCATACAGCACGTCCCACATGGCTTCGGTGCCGCAGCACATCTGCTCCCCATGTGCAGAAGCACATGGTTCACGAGACATCCACGTAACCACCTCCACGGTGCCACGCACCACAGGCCCGAGTGCGAGTTTTGACTGTCCGCCCGCGATACCCACGCAACCAAGCATGCAGGCACGCACACACCCTCGCGGAGAGTCACTTGTACCATGTCCATGTGTGCTGTCTATGTACCTCTTCATTTGCAGCAACTGCTGACTATTAATATATTGCAGCAACTATTAATATATTTATATTATTATTCTGTCATGAAAGCAGATCACACACGGTGGAAAAGCAAACTGCGTGTGCAATTGCCGAAAAAAGGACCCCTGTGGACTATTGACACGGCTTGCAGAAGAAGCTTGGAGAACGCAGCGATCCCATTGGTAAATGATTTTAGTTGCGCTCAATGAAGTTACACTTTCTGCACATTTTTTTATTTTTTTTTTGTATACCTTGTCGAGGCTCGTATGAGAGCTAACACACAACGCACAGCAAGGAGGCATGAGACACAAGTTAGGGGGGGAGTGGGAGGGAAAAACAGTGGGGAACAGACACATTAGGAGATCTGTGGAAGGGGAGGGATGGGACGGGGAACATGGGGAAGAGAAGATGGACATTACAGGGACTTTCAGGAAGGAAAGCAGGGAATTGAAGGAAGTGGGCTTGGGTGGATTATTATCGGGGTAGAAAAGATCGAGTTTGGATGGATGGGGATGATAAGAGGTGGTGGTGAACAGCAGTTTTGAAAGCCTGGAGGGAAGAATGGGAAAGAATAGTGAGGGAGTTTATTCCAAAGGCGGAAAAAAGAGGAATGAAAGAGTGAAGTGAGCAGTGATTCGTGATTTTGGTAGTTTTACCAGAGGGGGTTGTGGCGGACCTTGAGCGCCCTGTGAAGGAGAATGGTGGGGACAATCGCAGAGAGAGCAGGGGGGGCGAGGCTGGAGAGGAGACAGTAGAAGACAGAAAGCCACCGACCAAACTGCGGTGATTGAGTGAGAGGCCCAAAGACTCAGCCTCATTGCGGGGATGCCGATGATCCTAAATGCCCTGGTTTCGACAGCGTGAAGCCGAGAAAGGTGGGAGCAGGAGCACCAGCCCAGAGGGAGAGCAGTACTCCATCAGGCTACGGACAAAAGCTTTGTAAGTGGTCAGGAGCTCAAAAGGGCCGAGGAAGGACTTTGCACGACGGAGGATTCCAGTCGGCGACTGGCTTTGGAGGCGAGGTTGGAAATGTGACTTTCCAGGAAAGGTCATGGCAAATAGTGAGACCCAGAAGCTTGAAAGAAAAGACTTCTTCCAGAGATTGTTGAGAAGTGGATGGGGGGTTTTTCTAACGGTCCTTTCGAAGAGACATAGTGAGAGTGTGAGATTTGTCTGGATTGAAAGACATGTTCCACGTGTTGGACCAGTTTGTGATTTTATCCAGATCTGCAGTGAGCGAAGAAGCTCTGCTTGCCAGTCTGAGGGATGAGATGGTACGCAGAGGGTGGAGTCATCAGCAAAGAGATATAGAGGATTTTTCAGAGTCGGAGGATCATTGATGAAAACCAGAAAAAGAACAGGGCCCAGAACGCTCCTTGAGGAACTCACGCCTGGACAGAAGGGGGTGAAAGAACTCCATTTAGGGCACACGTTGACTGCGACAGGAGGAGTCTGCGAGCCATGAGTGGAGATGGCCTTGGTACCATGGGAGAGAGTTTGGTGAGTAGGGCAGGGTGCCAGACTGTGTCAAAACCGTGATATGTCCGGGATACGGCTCGGATTTCCTGTCTGGCATTGAGGACCTCCATCCATTGATGGAGAGCAGAAGCAGCATATCCAGGTAGAGTGACCTGGTCTGAAAAAATTGATGATCGGAAATCAAGCATTGGAGAAGAGGAAGGATTTGATGTCTGAAGCGATGATGGATTCCATAACCTTGCTGATGATTGGGAGAAGGCTGATTGGTTTGTAGTTGCAGGGATCTGTTTTTGCACCTTTTTTATGCAGGGCAGTGATGTTTGCAGATTTCAAAGCAGATGGCAGATGACCTTGAGCAAATGGAGGGTGAATAGAACAGAGAGAGGGTGAGCAAGAGCAGAAGAGCAGGCTTTGAGGACACATGGACTGATGCCGTCTGGACCGGTTGCAGAATCTGAGTCGAGGTTTGAAAGCAAGCTCTCCACCTTGTCAGAAGAAAAGGACACAGAGTCAGGGACAGTTGGGTGCGACTGGGTAAGGTGGGTAGAGAAAGTGATGGTTTAGGACACAAGATTTAGGCATTCAGCTTTATCACGGGGTATCGCAGTGCGGCCATTTGAGGTAAGGGAGGGGATGGAGGGGGAACATACACCAGAAACAGATTGATTAAACGCCACCAGGATTTTGAGGAGGGAGAGAGTTTGAGATCAGACTTGAGATGAGAAATATGTTGTTTTCTGGCTCTCCTGAGGGTAGATACACACTTGTTCCGAGCTTTGTGGAAGGAACTGAGATTGCCCTCAGTTGGGTTGCTTTTCATGAGGCAAAGGTACGTTGTTTCAGGACAACTGCCTCGCCACAAGCTTGAGTAAACCAAGGGCGGGAGGAAGGGTAGGACTACTGAAGAAGAGAGGGGATAAATCTGTGCATGAGGGAGAGCAAGTTTCTTTGAAAGAATTCCCAGGATGAGTTGATGTTTGAGAAGTAGTGATAGGAGACCAGTCTATAAGTTTGATGGCTGCTTGGAGACCCTGCCAGTCGGCTTGAGTGAAATGCCAGACTCGACGGCGGTGAGTGTTCTCTGATCAGCCAGAGAGATGTCCACTTTGACAAGGACGTGGTCAGAAGAACCGTTGGAGCGGGAAGAGCAGCAGATATTGTCAGGGAAATTTGTCAAAATCAGATCCAGAAGAGATGGAGTACCATTGGTTGAGATCCGGTCGGGAAGTTGACCGATTGAGTCAGTCCCATGAGTCGCAGAAAGCTTTTGCTGAGTGCCATGACAGGTGAGAGAGGTACCACCACCTAGCCAACTGCATGATGACAATTGAAGTCACCACATAAGAGGAAGAGAGAGTTTGGATGAGAAGATAGAAGATGGTCCATGTTTTCGGTAGTGGGGTGTAGATGGAGTCATCACTGTTAGGTGGACGGTACAGTACACATATAAACATGAGGTGGGAGTGGAGGGGAGCCGTAGCCAGAGATTTCCTGGGGGTGTGGGGGAGTGAGAGAGTGCATGGAGAGTGAGGAATAGAGTCTTTGATGAAGAGAGCAATACCTCCACCAGGACGAGTGCAGGTCTGTCATACCGGAGGAGGGAGTAACCGGGGAGAGATACTTGGGAGTCAGACACGTCTTGGGAGAGGAAAGTTTCTGTTAGGCAGATTATGTCTGGTTTGTCAGTGGCAGCCTGTATGGAAAGATCTGAAAGGTTTGAGCGAAGGCCCCGGATATTTGGGTCCACACTTTTAATGAAGAGGTACGGGAGGAGGCTTTGGGTGCAGGGGTGGGGGGGAGGGGAGGTAGGACAAGGGACGAGGGGGGGTAAGGAGGGTTGTTGAAAGAGTGTGGGGGATTGCAGAATAGCTAGGGGAGGGGCGAATGAGGAGGAGAAAAGGCTCTGTGGTGCTGGAGGAGAGGGGGACAGAGAGGGGAAGAAGGCAGTTGAGGATTTGAGGAGTGGAGTGAAGAAGATGGAGGTGAGAGGGCAGTGGAAGGAGGCAGCTTAGTGGATGAGAGGGGGGCAACTTTGAGAAGGATGAGTGAGGGGATGAAAGGTGGGAGAAAGGTGAGGGGGAATTTTTGAGAGAGGTGAGAGGGAGGCTTTGAGGGAGAAGAGTGGGATGGTTGCTTTGAGAGAGTGAGAGTGAGGGGTGAGAGGGGTGAGTTGGCAATGAAGTTGGAAAAAAAGAATGGTTGATGGAAAGCAAACATTCTAGCAAACTGGGGTTTTTAAAAGTTTTAGGTCAGAGATGCGATTTAAACAATTCTTGATGGATGCAATAAAGGCGAATTCAGAGAATGGAGAGAAGAAACGCTGTAACAGTTGGATTTTTTAGGCAAGGAATGAGAGAGGTCGAAATGAGAGCAGTCTGTTTAATAGCAGAAGAGTAGTGCATTATGAAACAGTAAAGAGTACCACATGTGTGAGAGAGGAAGATGAAGCATTAAGATCGTTTTTGTTATTATTGATGTTTGAGAGATTTTCAACAGATTAGGTCATGGAAGTGTTGTAGAAAAAATCGAGGAAGAAGAGGAGGAGGAGGAGTAGGAAGAATAAGAGGAAGAAGATGAAGCAGAATCGGGAGAAGGTTAGCATATTGTTGTTGTTTATTTATTTTTTTTTTTTTAAGTAAGAAATAGAGAGATTAGTTGGGAGAATGGGGGACGTTAGGAAAGTGGGGAGGATAGAATTGAAGGTAATGGGGAGAAAAAAAAAACGATCGAACACCGAGGGGAACCGGTAGGCCTCAAGCCTAGGCCAAGGCCTCGGCCTCAAACACCCGATAAGAACGTCGACAAAAACTCACAAAATAGCACGATTTTTGAAACAAAACGAACTAGGAACACACAGTAACTGTAGGTGAGAAAATTAAACAGTTAAAACGGGACAAAACGACCGGAAAAAACTTTAACTTGAGAATGTCAGCAGAGAGCCCCTAAGGAGACCTCTCGACGCTCCAAACCCGGAACCGGAAGTCCCAACATTCCTTCATCTTTTCTTCACTCAATATAATCGCCCAAACAGTAGAAAAAGTTAAGTTTCATGCTTTGCTTAAATAAATACACAGTTATAAAAATCGCAAATTTGTTAAAATTTTCAGAATTCACTCCAGATTTAGACACTTATTTAGTCCATCAGATCCGATTTTCAAATCAGATATAATATTTCAATTAAATACTTTAACTAGGAGGGTACTCGGTAGAGCGCTTACCTCCGCCATGCAATGCCTGATCCACGAGAACATATTGGGCCCAACACATGTTTGAAATATCACTCTATAGTTTGGTTTAGCCATATCTCTCTATAGTGAAGAATCACTTTAAAAATCATCAAATCTGGATCCGGATTCGGATGTTCACCAAAATTTAATCCATTCGTCCTTGTCACACACCCAACCTGTCCATCCTGCACACAGACAGACAAACAAACAGACAGACAGACAAAGGCGTGAAAACATAACCACCTTCACCTTCGGTGGTGGATGTAACTAGTCCGTGAGAGCAGATCCTGTTTCCAAGGCAAGGCTGTTTGAAGAAGCTGAATCAAAATGACAGTTAAGACCCCTGCGAGACCAAGATGGTCTGAACAAGGATAAGCCTTTCATCGAGGTAAGCCATAAATTATCTTCAAAAGGGATATTTACATTGACAGAACCACCCAGTTTTCAGTCATGTACTCCCTTGGCATTCCCTCAGTGTGTAAGCAAAGTTTGGGGCCACTATGTTTCATGGTTTTGGAGTTATGGAGAAGACACACACACACACACACACATGCGCACACACGCACACACTTATAAAATTTGATACCTTACTATAATTGCTGTTATCAATCTAATAGTGAAAGAAACAGTAAGTTTTCAAAGTGAAAGAGCAATGTCAAAAGTACAACTTACCTTTTTTGGATGCGACCCACACTTCAAACTCAACGTTTCGATAGACGAACGGGTCAAGGGATTTCATGACGCTGAATGGGATCGACTGTGACATGGGATGGACAGAATGTTTTTTAAAAAAGTGAACAGAAGCTCAAAGAAGAGAGCACGAGTTGAAAGGCTATTTGTGAGAAACAAAAAGCCAATGTACTTACCTCAATGTCTCCACTACTGGGGGGAAGGGTAGAGAGATTACAGCAAAAATTAAATCCATTGAACTTCGAGCAACAAACTCAACATTCACAAAATAACCAACAAGGAAGACATTATAAATTTAAATGTGGTGTTCCCATCTGAGCACTTTGCTCATGACACCGAGATGGACTATTATTACTCCTAATAGGAGAGTACCCACTGTCTGGGTGGGTAGAGTTTGCACATTACTTCCTGAAAAAAGTTTTGCTTGTGCAAGAAGACTATAGATGTCTGTGTGGTGTGCGTCTAAAAGGTACGTATGAATGGAAGTTACAGTCTAAAGGGTCTAAGGTGTTGATAGGGTCTAATATCGAAAGGATGTAAATGTCTAAGCCCTAAGGGGTCTAAAGTGATTAAAAGCTCATAAGTCTAAATGGTCAAGGGTCCAAAGAGTCAAAAGGGGTCTGAAGATGTCTAACATATTTAAGGGGTCTAAAGGGAGTCAAGGGACTTCAGGGGTTTAAAGGACTAACTGAATGAAATGATATAGGGGTGCAAGGGGTCCATGGGTGCAAGGGGTTTAAAGTGTCAATTGAAAGGGTCTAAAAGGTAAAGGGGTCTAGAGGGTTGGTAGAGGGTCTTTAGAGGGTCTTAAGGTTCTAAAGGGATCTCAGCAGTCTAAAGGGTCTAAAGGTTTAAAATGTAGGTTCGAATAGTACATAATTAATAGACATAGTCACGGTGCAACTGACGTTCAAATAGTAGTTTTTTTCTGAAGGACCTCGTCCTGAATGTTATGTACAGTATACTGTACATGTATACGGACACACATGCACATATGTTTCAGCCTTTGACGCCAGTAAAGAGCAATAAAATGGCAGGCCAAATGAACAAACAAGTCTTTCACCAACGCATGAGCCTAATCTTTATCTCACCCGTAGTTCTCGAGGATAGCTTCTTCAGACGAGTTGTCGTTGTTCTTGCGACTGCGATACAGCTCCACAGCAGCACGGAGCGTCTCCCGCTTCACATCAAAAACATGCTCGTACAGTAGCTCGTACAGTACCGCTACAGGTGTACACAAACAGTGGCAAGGCACGTGCCTCCAGTTAGCCGTATCATCCATGAAATCTTCCTTTCACAATCATTCCGTTAATTGTTTTTCATTAGTCCACACGCAAAGTGCAAAGCAGGGCTTAGCAAGTGGTTCACTGTCCATCTGCAGACGCCAGATCGAGGAACGACTTAATTTCAATTGAATTATATATTTTGAACACTAGATTGCAGAACAAGAATCAGAACACGTAACTGCACTTTCGTAGTAATGTACTTTGGCTCTGAATTTGGCAAGTTGTACGAAATCTCATCCCGAACACACGTGCGCACAAGTGAGGCAAAGCAATTGCTTCAGTCTGTCTGCTTGTCTGGCAGTGAAACAAAATTGAAAATCATTCCAAACAGGAAACTTAGTTTCTAGGGACATCATAAAGGACACAAACAACAGGCACGAATAAATTTTGTACGCAGCCTGCGGCTGCTGGTTGGATCATTACTGGGAGCGCGGCCATACCGCTGATGCAGCGCTCCGTTTCCAGTAAGCTGGTACTCATTTTGCCGATCTCAGAAAGATGACAGGCCGAGTCAACCCATTTGGTGTCATTAAAAAGCATGACAGGGGCTAAAATTCAAGACCCTAAGATCTTAAGACAGCCACGTTAACCATTAAGCCAACACCAGGCTTCTACAAATAACTAATTTAACGTGTTAAATGAGGTGGTGTAAAAGAATCTGCGTCAACGGTGGTAAAATTCAGATTCCATGGGATGTTTTTTTTTTTTCCTACAGCCTTTAAAACCTTTATTTTATTTCAATTGACTTATCCATTTTAACACTGTAAAACACAAATCGCCTCGTTTGCACGTCCAAAAACAACGCCAGGTTAGTCGTACTTGGACAAAATACTACGCCATCTCAACCAACCATATTTGCCGCTCGCGCTCTCGGCGTTGGGGAATATAGACATTCAGGCAAAATTCCGGCTCGTGGGAAATAGCGATCGTGCTTGGGAAAAGCAAAGCAAGAGTTGAAAAGACCCTTCCCGTGATCTTTGGCTCGAGACTGCATGGGGGTGACTGGTGAGGTGTTCAATGAACTCACACCTTGTTAACGCAAAGGGTGCAACATCTAACCTTCCTTTTCACCACACTTTTGATGAGCATTCTTTAAAGTCGAAGACCAATCTACTCACCTTGGCAGATGCCGGCAACAGCAGGAAATTTGCGGGAGTAAACACTGTCATAGTGGTTACCGTTGGAGAAGCAGAGCAACACCTGAGTGAGCACGGCACAGGTAAAGCACAATACATTATTTTGATCTTTCTTGTAAACAATACAATTCCACAAAATTCCTATTGTTAAAATTATTTATGTTTGGTATTTTATCATTTTAAAATGTTAGTAAAAAGAAAAATCAGCAAACATATTATAGTGTCCAACATGTATCCAAAAATTATGGTCTCTGTGTTTTTCCCTTCCTCTAATTTCCCCCTCTTCCCTCCCTTTCTATCACCCTGGCAACATGCCACTTTAGAAATGATGTAATCCACCCCAGAATGTTTGGTGCGCACGAGCAGAAACCCAAGGAAGCTGCAGGATTTGGGGAGAAATAAAATATATTGTTACAGTGCCGGTGCGTCGGCCGCGAACCGACCGCTCTGACGGAGAATATTTGCGGGGAATAGTCAACCTGCATAATGGGAGTGTCCATAAATGGGAGTGTCCATGCATGGTGATTTCGTCCTGAGCCATAGATTCTACTACTTCTAAATCCATATCACTATCACCTGGCTCAGCTCGTCTTGGCTGAACATTTTACGTGCTGGAATAAAATTTATAACGCTCGTAATTTGGGGACACGGGGGGGGGGGGGGGGGGTTGCTCCGTATACCCTGATCCGAATCCGTAAATTTTGCTACGGAGGCGGAGGGGGCGAATCGCACTCCTGACAACCACTGTTACAGTGCCGGTGCGTCGGCCGCGAACCGACCGCTCTGACGGAGCCGCAAGTCTAGTCGGCCCGACCGATCGCCCGGAATATAGATCGCCGCCGGATAAGTCCGAGTCGACGGGTCCTTGTACAAGAACCGAAATACGCCAATGGGCAGACCACGTGGGGTAGGGTCGATTGCCAATCTCCAATTTACCTAAATACCCATGTGATCCAACTATCGGGGTATTCCACCCTCGACGGAACAAGCCGCTGAGGCGAGCCTGGCTCGTGCGCGATTCCGAGCGGCTTAATCGCAGACTCGTCGGTTCCAAATGTCCCCCTTTTACGCAAACCAACGGCTTTCTAACTACACACACAG
>CM068954.1:3957362-3964319 GCA_035128595.1 Eptatretus atami
TTCTAAAAAATAATAATAATAATAATAAATTATTCACAAGATCAAGGATCGTGGAAGAGCAAGACGGCAGAGTGGAGCAGTGGAGCTATTCTTGGACAAAATAAGTAAGAAAAAGAACAAACAGGAAAAGACCAGAGTGAGGCGAGGAGGAAACCCCAAAACCAAAAAGTAAAGAGGTTGGGTTCGGAAATGTTAATGGGGGTAATCATCATAATCTTGCAGTCGTGGCCGTACAGAGTTCACAACCCCCTCGCACACGACCCGATCGGTCATCGCCATCGATACCCGTCTCGTCTCTGACAATAATGTCAGGGTAGGACAACTTCCTAGCACGTTTCAATGTTAATGGTTTGGCCTTCCGAAGGATGAAGGATCAAATCACCTGCTCCTTAGCCCTCAAGCACTAACCTGCAAGTTGAACCCTTCGTTTGCTAGTTGTGTCAGAGATCAGGGGGAGGTTCCCCAAAACAGTTCCCCATTAAGCGTGACATGATCATTCTAATACATGTTATTGATGGGCCGAAGGAGGACGGTGGATGTTCCATCGAGACGCTTTTGCATTTTTACAGTAAGAGTCCACATTTCAGAACCATACAACAGTAGACTTTCAACGGTAACCCCGAAGTTACTTTCAACTTATCTGGCAAGTTTGATCACCAAATTTTATCGAATTTATTACTGGCTGTCTTAGTCATCCCTTTCCTGAGTCCATTATGCATGAACCCAGGTATTTAAAGTCAGCTTTGATGTTCATACCAGACTTGAATCAGATGGTTGGTGACTTAGGATGTGTTGATGGAGATAAATCAAGTTCTCTTTTCGTTAAGGTGAAGGCCTACCTGACTGGCAGCTGTTTCTGATGAGATAAGGAGATCTTGGGCATCTTTTAGACTATCGGAAACAAGTGTGATGTCATCAGCAAAGTCGAGATCAGCGATGAACTTTGCGGGATGCCTTCGACTCGTTCTCGCGCTAATCATTATCCCTTTATCATCGCACGAATCGAGCAAAAGGCGCACAATATAATCTACAGCTGTAACGAATAGACGGGGTGCGACGGTGTCACCGCGAAGAATCCCCAACAGCAGGTCCAATCATTTGGTCTGCCCGTCGGCTGTACGAACAGACGCTTGGGTGTCGGCGTATAAAAGTTTGACGGCATTGCTGATTTGAGTTGCAATACCATGTAATCCAAAAATTTAGAACATTTTATACCTGTCAATACAATCAAAATCTTTATGGAAGTCGATGAATGTCATTTTAGCTTCCCTGGTTGAGTTTTTCATCTCCTCGACAATTCTTCGTGGGGAAAAGATTTGATAAAGTGTGGCTCGACCTTTCTTGAAACCATTTTGGTTTGGATGAAAAATAATTGGTTCCAAGTATGACTGAAGGCGATTTCATAAGTGCTTGTTGTATATCTTAGATGCAAGGGGGTAATAAAGATCATGGGTAAGGATGGGGGATGACATGAGATGGTGGTGTACACTGCACTGCCTGCTTGAAGACCAGGAGGGAAGTGTGAAACAGAACTGCCTCTGAAGGGTGATTCCATGGATGGAAGAGGTGAGGAATAAAAGAGTTGAGGTGGGCAGTCAGCTTGGATTTTGGAAGTTTAACCGGGAAGGGGTTAGTGGAAGAAAGTGTACATCCTGGAATAGATAATGACAGAGTGGAGGTAACTGGACCATAGGAAAGGTGATTAAAAACAACAACCAACGACCTGCCTACACGTGAGGGCAACAGACCTTGTGCTTCGGCCAAATCACAGAAGATTCCAATCATTCTGCGTTTTTAAGATTCCACGGATGAGAGGAGAGACGGATGTGATTCTGGAGCACCAGCCCATCGCAGAGTGCACTACTCCACTGAACTACGGACAAAGGCCTTGTAGACTGTGTCAAGTTCCGATTTTTCAAGGAACCGGTTAATGAAATTAGACTTGGCCCAAATAATGTTTCTGGGCAGACACTACAAAAAGAGGTGGGAATAATTGAAGCCATTAATATATGGGAGTATTAGTAGGAATTAGCCGAATGATAAAATGCAGGATGATGTTACATCAACAACCCTGGATTTCATTGGATGGCTCATCAGTTGGAACGCATCGCGCACACGTTCTCGGCGGACACGTCCGACACGCACGTTCTCCAGTGATCATAATTCAGTTTGACGAGAACAGAGAATAATTACGAGCAATTATTCCTACGTCCTTGCATAACCATGTGACCTGCGTGACCATGTGATCGTGTTTGTGTTCCGACGGTGGTTTACATTTGAAAACCAATTAGCAGAGCTCATTTCCAAGGATCAAGTGAAAACTTGTCACCGTTCATGGACCAAGTAAACTGACCAATGGCATTCCCGTCGATTGCCCAATGGCCAAGGAAAAGTTGATTTCATAGAGGGTGCAAAGGTCACATCCACTTACAATTCAACAAACAAATAATAGGATTGAATAATGATCCTAAAGAACACCCAGGTATCCAAGCACACTTACCTGTACATGATTGAAAGTGCGTTTATTTCTATTTCGCCTGCCCATTCCTAGGAGAGGGTAGTGGGGGTGGAGGGGGGGTTGAGAACATTTTGGAACTTAGAACCATGCAGTGAACCCAAAGAGTCTTCCCACATTCCGTAAGACTTTCCGAACACGGTGACGATTAAAAATCCTGCACACGCAGTTCAGAAACATGAGCAACACCGACAGGTTGACGTGTGCACTCGCACGAGCATTGTATATCAGGGCAATAAGATGTCCATTAATAATTATCAATCCTTGCAATTCAAAGATTCCATTTACGATACAAACAACGCCGAGACGACAGATATTTGGCCTGCAGAGAGAAGGTTTGTACAAAATGATGTGCAAAAAAGATCCATCCCGGACAGCTCCGCACCGCAATACAAGTAATCGGAACCGCGTCACCGATCGACTCACCTTAGTGTTAGAAAGCAGGTGCAGCCGCTCTTCAAAAGAACCCTCGACAAACTGCGGTTCCGGAAAGGGGAGAAAAAGCGAATCAAACGAAGAAGGAACTCATTGTAATGTAAAGAATCGATTCTGTTGAAATTATTTAGCAGATCGTCTTATCGTATCAGTCATCAACCATTTCACCAAAGAGGTGACGGTGTCGCGTCACAAACAATTCAATTGAGAGTTCATTCCCAATCTCAACTTACGGCTTCAAACTTATCTCTGTTCCTGCGCAGGAACGCCACGCATTGCCTCCGGACGTCTTGGTGAAGCGACTGTGTATTGAACACCTAAACGAAAGAAAGACGAGTACAAATCAGCATCTCACATACCCCACAGAATTGCTCCGACACAGCACGACGACTCAACGTCACGATTTCAGAACAGTAACATGACCCCAACGTCAATGGAAGCACACCAGAATCATACCTAAAACCATCAGCCCTCATGCATCAATCTGAGAGAAAGCCATACCAACTACCTCCCTCTACCCCCCACCTATGCCAGCATGACAATCCCAATATTTATATACAGGAATCACCTCCGATACCATAGCAACAGCATCGTCCCCACTTCCAGGTCACTCCGATGGCCGACGACAAACATACTCAAACAGTACCCCAACATGCGTCTCGGCAGCAACACAGAACCATCGGAGTAATCGTTAAAATACAATCTCAACACCGAACGCATCAACCTGACAGATACCAACTCGTGGGCAGCGCTCCAACACCACCCGCATCACAACCAACGTCGTCAACATATTACCTCGTCGGCTCCACCCGGCCGAACACCACATCATCATCATAATCACTCCATACCCCTCACTCTAACATGGCAACCACATCACACAACAAAATAATCAAAAACACAGGTCACACCTCATCAACAACCACCCACTCCACAACTCCTCTGGTTCATTCCATTAGCACAACAACCACGACCCGCTTCCCCACCCTAATCACAACTCAAATAGTTCACCACAAATACCCCGTTAATACCAAATTTATATCACCTACCCCACACATCACCTCATCACCCGCCAAACATCCCATCATCTAATCAAAGCAATCCGATAACTACCCACAATATACCCCACATATCTCGTCACCCTCCAAGCTCCCCATCATTCCATCAGAACAATCAGATAATTACCCAGAAGAGACAGCACACGTCACCTCACGGAGACCGACAAGGTGGATTGGGTGCAAAGGAGAGCAAATAAACAAATCAAAGAGCTTCAGGAATCCCCATACAAAGACAGACTTCGATATTTAAAAACATGCACATAACAGTGGATGCTGCCTGCAATCCTGCATGGTACAAATCATGGCACAGTCACGGTATGGAGACTGTCGTCACGGCATACTCAATGTATATGTGTGGTATAGGCATGGCATTGTTACGGCCACGGGTACCGAGTGTGTTATGAGGGGGTTTTAAAATCATCGTTTCTCCTCGGAAGAGCCGGACCTGGGGCCACCGCTCACAATTAACTTTGTGGTCCGGTGGGTTGCTTAACAACCACAAACGCCAATCAATTAACCACGAGTTCCAGTGTCCACCGTCTAATTTGCTGTTTAACTAGAGGTCACGTGGCATCCTGACAGGGGAACGCGCCCTCGGTGATGCACCAATCTTATCTTGACTTGATCTTAACTAATGCAGCCGAGCATTTACCGCTGGTGCACGCCGACGATGACAGGTTAATTAGTTTGGGTATTATAATCTCCGAGTCCATCTCGGTTCGGACAATGCTGGATCAATGGAAGGAAATGATAAGCAGGAACAGGCTGAAATGTCAACAAGGAATGTATTATTTAGAACAATAAATAAATAAACTGAAGAACTTTATATTTCCTTGTGGTGTTAATGGATGAATTCAAATCAATCAAATGTTCAATCAACAAATTAATCTCGAATAAAGAATTAATCAGGCATCGATAGAAAAATAGACAAAGAGCAGATGCTTTCTCACGATGCCGTACTCAACAATTAAACACGAGACATGGGTACCCAGCAGATCATTCAGGGGGGAAAGAAATCCGGTCTCGGCTTACCAAGGTGGAAGTCGTCACGCGTCCAATAAAATGACCCAAAATGTATGAGCGTGCCTTGGTCCGCTGCCAGCGCCCTGCACCCACCCGCAAACAGGCTCGGACACCAATCGACATCACATCATCACCCCCGGGAACCAGGGACGCCAAGAATCAGGGACGCCAAAAGCCAGGTACCAAGCAGAACCAGCAGGACAGTCCAAGTGTCACCATCCATCGTTGCTGCTGTAACCAATGGTCAGGAACTATTAGGAGTTGTAACCAACGGTCAGGAGGTATCAGGAGCTGTAACCAACAGTCAGGAGCTTTCAGGAGCTGTAACCAACGGTCAGGAGCTTTCAGGAGCTGTAACCAACGGTCAGGAGCTTTCAGGAGCTGTAACCAACGGTCAGGAGCTTTCAGGAGCTGTAACCAACGGTCAGGAGCTTTCAGGAGCTGTACCCAACGGTCAGGAGCTTTCAGGAGCTGTAACCAATGGTCAGGAGCTGTAACCAATGGTCAGGAGCTGTAACCAATGGTCAGGAGCTGTAACCAATGGTCAGGAGCTTTCAGGAGCTGTAACCAACCGTCAGGAACTATCAGGAGCTGTAACCAGCAGTCAGGAGCTGTAACCAGCGGTCAGGAGCAATCAGGAGCTGTAATCAACGGTCAGGAGCTTTCAGGAGCTGTAAGCAACCATCAGGAGCTTTCACCAGCTGTCACCAACTCCTCCCATCCTTTTTATAGGCGACCACTGTGGGCGGAGCCTCAAGCAGACTTCAACCAAATCCAGCTTGCCCACTGGCGCATCACTGCACGTGACCTCCAACCGTCAATTCTCGATCATTCTCTCCTCACCATTGAGCAAGATGCAACTCCCAATTAACACAGGCGTGGCTTACGACGCCGTGTTCGGGGCGCTGGGCGAATGCCAGAAAGCCACCATTTGCCGGACCAACCGAGCGAAAACGTGAAGTGCTCACAAAACGTCAACGGGTACCATCACCTCTCTGTTCAGCCCGACACAAACAAGAGTCAGTTAGCATCAATGAAGCTGCCGAATGGGGCGTCAAACATCCATGAAAAAGGTGGTCCTGAGGTAAATGATCCACAGGCGTGTTTGACAGTCAGAGTAAACTGTTCAGAAAAAGCTTGTGGTGTGTTTAGTCAAACGTCCTGCAAGTCCAAAGTGAAAATGATGACCAAAAATAAAACGTGTAAATAAATCGTCTATTTCCAAGCCAACGTGTCTTGATGGAAAGGGAATAGAATGAGTCTCCGTTGGGCTAACGGCTATCTCTTGCGTGCACGAACGGTGAATATCACTCACGCAGAAATGATAACCGGCGTAAAATCACACGTCATGAACGTGTCGTAGAGAGGAAAAGGTTATCCCCTCGGAAAGAAAGGGAACCTGTTCTCCATCCTTCTCCGACGTATCAAAGTTAGAATCCCACCAGACACGGGGATGGGTCTATTCTGAGCATGAACATGCATTCATGGAAACAACTGTCTGAGGACTTGGATGTTGTGTGCATTACTCGGATCCGATTCTGAAATCCACAACAGTATATTTTTTGGCGCAGGCACAGGGTATATAATATGGCATAGCCATGGTATATGTGTGGCATAGGGACTGTAGCTATGGTATTGAGACCATAGTCATGCTATATGATTGGCATAATCACAGTACAACCTGAACATTTCTCCACAAATAAGTACACAGCAACAATAAGTTATCCACTCAAACTCTTCAAAGAGTAGATAACGGATTAGATGTGAGAAGCAAGTTGTTGAGCAAAAAGGTTTTTGAAGATTAATGTGGTCTCTCACAGATACTACACAGACATTTAACAATGAGGTAGATAAGCCTTGGTGGGAAGAGAGATTCATTCTGCTCCGATAACTCACACAGGTACAAAAAGAGACTGTAATCGGGAATTA